>JAGFPH010000326.1:99921-113373 GCA_018207615.1 Philaenus spumarius | reverse complement strand
GATACTCCCAAAAACTTAAAATACCATAAAAGTACCCGGTTCAAAGCTACGGGGGTATTTTTCCGTAGGGGCAACTCCTGATCCGAGTTTGTACGCGGCGAGCGAAGCGAAGCTGTCCATAACCCGAGGCCACAACGTCCAAGTGGAACGAAGCAACGCATGCAAACAAATTCTACTAATATATTTCGTACACATAGACAGCTATTCAACGCCTTCGTTAGTATACCAATTTCCCAAATTGTTGGTTGAAACAATAGGCCTAAATTTGATTTGGAAATTCGCTAAACTTACGTCAATGGTTCAGCTGTGTGATCGAATTGTTTATATTTTACTGCCTAAAATTACAAGTCCGTTCCGTGATTAATAAAAACACTGAATAAATTTAAACAAGGAAAATACAAGTTTACAAGAATTCCGATTATATTGTTGTTACATGCTAGAATAAACCCAAGCCAGCCATGAGCTATAGTCAGATTTAAGTTAATTTTAAGGATGTTTAAGAATACATAAAGGTTGCTAGCCCTCCATCTCTCCCTATATAAAGAAATACATAAATTGTATAAGGTATATTTCAATGAGTTTTTTTTTTTGTACAAAACAAAATTAGTGGGATATTGAGCTGTGCTTAAATCCAAACTGACCCTAATGAATTACATCAAATCATTCGACCACGCAACTGAACTGCTGACGTGAGTTAGGCGAATTTCCAAAATTAAGTTTATATGTTTTAGAGTTCCATCCAACTATTTTTGAAATTGATCTACACAAGAATACAACTGCTTGTGTATACGAAATATGATAAAACTAGGGGAGACCCCTTCGTGCTCCTCACGCCAACCCCCGATTGAACTTTTTTAAACATGTGTTTTATTTATAACAAAGGTGTTGGATTAATAGTAACCTCAAAACTAAGATGGTAAGTAATTTTAAACGTTCAATTCAAATTAGTTCCTATATTAACAGCAGTTATAATTACTCGAGGCATTTACTGTTCTTTGAACACAACTACCAACGAAGGGAATCGGACTTTATCTGTTTAACGTTAAGAAAGTTCCTACAAACTAATAAATACTTTAAAAATCATTATTTACATCCACGAAAGCAGCTGATTAGTTTGTTTCATACTACAAACAGCTGTTTTGTATAGAAATGGTTTTTAAATTCGTTCCATGTTAATCTTGTGGGGAAAACCCGACCTTTGAGATTAGCTCACGCCATTAATGATAGGAATGTTTGACATCTAAAACCTTATTGCAAAACTACGAAATGAAAGGAATTTTTTGACAACTCAAACATTAAATTTGGTCCAGAAATAAGGGAGGAGTTGTGTTCACAAAAAACTGCTTCACGTATTATATACAAGAATTTTTCAACATCAGAATTCCCATCAGATCAGAAGATGCTCCTTAATTGTCAAAAAAAGTCTTTAATTCCTAAACTTATACAGGGGTGATCAATTCAAGATGGCCACCATTTGGATCTCGGTAACTTTACAAATTACAACAAACTTTAAATGGCGGACCTTCCCTACTTTTTCCCTTGCATTAAAAATTCAATATTAAAATTTCCAAAAACCCCGCCATTTTCCAATATGGCAGTCAACTTTGAAATTTCTTATGGAAACCCCTATTTTTTATGATAAAAACGTTCTTAAATTACTGTTAAAAAATCGCCAACCCAACCACTGTGTATTGTGTAAGAATTTAAGTACGTTTTTTGTATAAAATAAAGTATTTTTCAAATTGCAACAGCTTTTTAACATTCTATTGTACAAAATATTGCACTTTGAGTTAAATTTTATTGTTCGCAAATAAATGGTAAAACATGAATCTAATAATTGTTGAAATAAGAGTTTCTGAAACTTTCAGCGCTCCACAATGGAGGCCCAATTAAAAAAATCACATAAATAGAAAATGTTCAAGAGGCTGTATCTCATAAACGCTTGGGTTTAGGAAAAAATACAAAAGAATAAAAATGTCTTAAATTTGTGTCTAATCGAAATTCAACGTAACAAATGGGGATTTCCATGTGAAAAAATTAAGTTGGCCGCCTTATTGAAAAAATGGCGGGGTTTTTGGAAATTTTAATATTGTATTTTTAATGCAAGGGAAAAAGTAGGGAAGGTGCCCCGTTTAAAGTTTCTTGTAATTTTTATAGTTTCCGAGATCCCAATGGTTGATCACCCTGTATAAATAATTTGATCCTCTAACGTGTAATGTCTAGATGCCTTGTCAATTTTTTTGTTACCTCGGTCAATGTTTAAAAGTGCAAGTTTGATTATAAGTGCAAGTGCAATTTTTGCTTTTCTTTGTTCATATTCACTTTTGAAGAAATGTTAATAATATTTTTGCGAAAATAGTTACATTTGTTTTTGTAGTAATAAGAATAATTTATTTAAGTCTGGCTGTTGCTGGAACGAGTTTTGATGTATAAATGTAAAAATTGTATTTGATTTAGAATAAAGTTAATGTAAAATAGTACGGTGACCTAAATTATTGTCAGTTAGTAAATAAGTTAATATTTCGACCTTTCTGAGTTGATCAATATCGGGACCCAACAATAAAGCTAAAGGAGCAATCGCACTCATAAAGAACTGTTTAATGAAATATCCAATGACTTGGATTTTAACGATGCTCAATGTAACAAGAAGACAGAAAACGTCACGTCTTTGAAGTTACCAATTACCTTATTCTCTGAGAAATCGTTATTTTCCCTTTGAGTGGTAACACTGATAATTGGAATGCATTTGCTTATGAAGAGATTGTTTTTATGAAAAGTCCTATTTCGTTGAAAGAATGTACGTTTCAATTTCAATGTTGTTTGCTTGTTTTTTCATTTATATAACTCTTATGTTTTACTTGAAAGTCTGACCAATACAATTTTGTTGTGAGCTAACTTATTTTTAACCCCCGACGAAAAAAGAGGGGTGTTATAACACAGAAGTAGTGCTAAATAATACATACACCCAAACATAAAGTTTCCTAAGTAAGATCTTTGCTACGCTTTTTTGCTTTCCCTTCTGTAATTACAATAACATAATTACAAAACTTTTTATGAACCAACAAATGGTCGACTATCAAATATAAATTCCTACCTAACGGATGCAGTAATAATGTACCAATCAAGCCAGGCCACTCTCGTGGGACCTGGACCATGCGAGGGCATCACACAAAATTGTTTCATACATTATGTATTATATATTCCACATTTCATGCTCCTTCTGTGCAGAAATACATACACAATAACAGAATAATTCGACCACAAAGCTGAATTGCTACCGAAAGAATTTATTTGTTTAAGGGATTCTACCGACAATTTGGGATATTGGTCTTCTCGCGAAGACGCTGGATAGCTGCCTACGTGTACGAAATATATTAAAAGAATTGGTTTGCACCTAAGCCTTCAGCGTCGACTCACGCGCTGCTTCGTTCCACTCTCAAAAAGCTTTACGAGTTTGCCCCTCGACCTTGCGGCCCCGTGTTATGGACTGATTCGCTTCGCTCGCAGCGAACAAACTCGGCCGTTGGGCCTCGGATCAGAAGATGCTGCCGCGTTGATTTAAACCGGGTACTTTTATAGAATTTTACGTTTTGGTCGATTTTGGGTGACCGGTCTCGCCATAAGGGTCACTGCAATAGCTCATCTTTCCTGTGTAAATTCGCTAATAACACATACAAGCAAGGTAAAGTTACGGAGACACTTAAACACAGCTTGAAATCATTTGATACATATTATGTTACCGGCCAAACCCAACCGCCTAGGCCATACTAGATTGTCCCTCTAGTGCCAGGACAAACCAGATTGGCCTAGGTTCGGGCAAAGCTAAATAGTTTGTCCTAGGAATACCCTAGTACATTTGTTTAGAATATACAGTATAAGTATTTCCTTGTTTGTAAGGATTGTTACTAGTAAAACTCCCAAGTCAGACTATTTATTTCTATTACGTCTGTAACATGTTTTTACTTAGTCTTCTGGACACTATCTTGCATTGAAAGCAAATAGAACTAATCTAACCTAACCTAACTTCTTAAAGCTATTGGATTAGTTTTCAAGGCAAACTAGTTTGGCCTGATTTGGTCTAGTCCGAACCGGTTTTTCCTGAATCAAGTAGGACAATCTAGTCTGGCCTACACAGAACTAGTTTTTCCTGAAATCGGGTTTGGCAAGACTCAAAGACCAGCAAGATTTTTCCGTCGATAATTTTCTTTTCTATTTCTTTTAAGCTAATTTGGATCGACTAAATGCTCCTCAATGTAAAATTTAATCGCAACAAATGTTTTAAAACTGTTGCGCTACGAAGGTTTGACACACGGACGGACAAACGTGGCGAAACCATAACCAGCTGGTAAAAACATCCTAAACGTAATGTTTATTTATATTTTAAAATAATTCGGGTATAACAAATTTAGTTTAATAATGTTTTTTTACTTTACGATAAACACACGAAAAATTTCTTTCCATGAAAAACGACATTAACCTAAATGTCAACAAAATAAAAATGTTATATCCCAGCTGTCTCTCCTTGTGGAAGGGAGACGATTGAAATATTACACGCAATGACAGTTGAGTGATACATGAACTGAAGCTATGTTCTTGACGTGATGTATTAGAATGTAGCTACTTGTAGACAAGGCCTGATGTACTATCTGTGCCGGCTGCATACTGAATATTAAATGTGGTGGATTCTATCAGGGCCGTAGCCGGGGGGGGGGGGGGGTGATTGAAATTGGACCCCCCAAAATACAGAAATTAAGTAGTAAATATTAACACTAGGTTTAAAAAGTGCAAATTATAATTGTAAATAGACAACACAACAGAGGATCCAGCAACATATTTTACATCATTGTTAATTGCATGCATACTGATATTTAGATTTGCTTGATTAAACTACAACGTACAATACTCATGGATGCAGTAGGTTACACAGCCTTACTCTCTTGTGAGCTTGATCTGATCTATTAAATAAGAAAACTATGAAGGTTCAACAAAAATACTTTACTCTAACAAAACACGCAATTTATTAAATGTAAGCCCTATATTGAAAATACTCCCATTACGGGGGTTGGCGTGCGAAGCACTCACTGCTCTGTGTATTTAAAATTCTCAAAATACGGGGTTTGGCGTGTGAGGCACTGTGGGTCAGACGCTTCTCATATTTTATAAGTTACAGTAAAATAAAACAATGCAAAATATTACTTTGTCAAAATGTACAAAATGTAAAATTTGGACTAAACTTACTTCAGTTAGACAAAAATCAATATTATTTACAAAATTTAAAACGCAAAATATAATAATAATTATTATAATTATCACTTACATACTGAATTATTCTTAGAATTCTATGTAGAGTGCATACACTAGTTCCTCATTCAAAATCATTAGTCACTAAATAAATACTGCTTGCATTATATAATTATAATGATCACTATTTTTCGAAAACTTATTATAATTATAATATTATTACATAATAATATTATAATCATAATAATATTATAATCATAATAACATTACTATATTATAATATTATATTTTTATATTATAATATTATAATTATGTAATTTCAAAATATGATATAATATCTTTTGACAATATATTGACTTGTGTAATTTGTTGTAATTTGACGCAGAAAATGTCAGCAATGAATCTTCATCCTTACTAGAGTTATATCCATCTTTCCTTAAAACACAGAACAACAACAATTGCGGTAAAACGCGTCTAAAGTTGAAAAACAGATACTTGGCTGTAATTTTGTAATTTTGCAGTCTTATGAGACGTGTGATATATGTTTTTTGTTTTTTATCAAAGTACTTTTCTAACCACTTACAATAGTACATTAATTGTTAACTGATAAAATAAACATTAGAAAAACACAAAATTGCTTTCATGTTTTATTATGACACGTCTAGGAATAACGAACTCTGCCAAACTGTCACATTAGAGGTTACGCCATCCTCTCTGTGAAACAACCATGTCCTCAATATTAAAAAAAAATTGCAAATGTTTTTATTTATATTCAACAATATATATAATAAAAACTAAATTAATATAAATTAATTTACGATTTTCAGGTGTAAATCCCCTAGAGCTGGCTGTCCTTTTACCAACGACTTTATGAGAGCTGCAATTTCCCACAATAAATCCAGGCAAAAGATATATTTCAGCCTCATATCGTTATTCTTGCCCCGTGTGTTGATCAAAGCCCTTAACGTTACCGTGACTTGACTACAGTACGAGGTGGAAAGTGTCGGAGTTATCTACTGCGTAATGAGGCTTTGGGCAAACCAATCGAAAATCTTGAACAAATAAATTAGCCTGACAGAGTTGACTTCTTTATTAGCGAATTTCCATAGGAAAGGTGAGATATTGCAGTGAGCCTTATGGTGAGACCTAAGGTCGGGAGTAGTACATTAACAGCGATCATGGTCCCCAGAACACGATTTAGTATGTCATTAAAACAAATTTTATGTATGTGTTCGCGCTCTAACGGACGAATTTCGTATCAGATTTGGTCCAAATTTGGAACACACGTTGGTTTTCTAAATCGCTCGGACGAGTTCGTTAACAAAAATGAAAATGGATTAAAACAAAAAATACCATAAAAGTACCCGGTTACAATCAACGCTGCTAGTTGAACGAATGAGGTCTCGACTGTATGCTGGAGGCTTAAGTGTAAACACATTCTACTAATATGTGTCTTACACACAGCTGATTTGTCACAGATGATTTATTATTTTTTTTTTTTAGGCGAAAAACTAAAATTTTTTCAGGTGGCTATCATCACCTGAAGTTTATTACAGAGAAACATTTTAAAATAAACTTTACCAGAAACTGGCACATACTTTCTCACAAACATATTTAAATTATTAAACAGATTCACTGCTAATGACGCACATGTAAGCTTGACACGGAACATTATGAGAAGCGGCCGACGCACAGTGCATTGCACGCCAACCCCCTTATTGGGACTATTTTCAATACACAATGCATTGCATGCTTTGCACGCCAATCCCATATTGGGAGTTATTTTCAATACACAGTGCATTGCGTACTTCGCACGCCAACCCCCATATTGGGCTTACTTTCAATACACAATTCATTGCTTGCTTCTCACGCCAACCCCATATTGGGAGTATTTTCAATACACAATGCATTGCATGCTTCGAACACCCGTATGTAACCCCAACTGTGACTTCATAATTGTATTAAAATAGGAGAGTAACTAATAAAAATTATTATTAGCTAAAGAGGTAACTATTCAATCGATTTCGAACAAATTTGTACCAAACATGTCAATTAGGCCTATATAGACACACGAAAAAATGTTTTGACAAATTTTGAATAACAACCCCATTTTCGGTCAAAAAACTCCCAGAAATCAGATATTAGGCTATTATTATTAGCTAAACGAGAATTTTGTTAAAGATGCAGTTTTTTGCATATGTTAGGGTGTATTAAGGGCTACTGACAAATAAGGCAAATTCTATCAAAATCTTTGGAGCGGGTTTTTTATTTAAAAAATAATAATAGATTTTTTTCTTGGTGTTTTTGCCAAAAAGAGGGTTTTTTTTCAAAATCTTTTTTCGTGCCTCTATACAGGCCTAATTGTCATGTTTGGTGCAAAATTGTTCGAAATCTATAGAATAGTTTTCTCTCTAGCTTTGTATACATACATACTTACAGACTGACATTTTGTAAAAGCCACGTTTTTGGTGCCAAAACTGATATTTCCACAAAAATCTCAACATAGTTTTTTTTTCGATCTCTATACTTTCTCTATACTATAGTGTAGTGAGAAAGTAAAAAATCAATTGCTTAGTTTAAACTTAACACATACTAAACTGTCATACATTAATAAATGAGTCGCACATAATCCTTGAAAGTAATTAACTTTAGTTTAAAGCAAAGTACAATTAATATTAAAGTAGTACGTTCTGCAGTTAAATTTAAAGTTGTTTGAACAATAAAAGTTTTAAATGGGTAAATTAGTACATTGAAGAAGCGAGTTACAGTGTAATTATATTGTGATGGATATGTAATGCAATTGCTTGTTAATTATCTCTCGGGTCCACAAGACAAACGGAAGATTAATAGCTCCTCGATCCGTGGACATGCGCACCGAAGGTCAGCATAAATGCTATATTGCTGTAGTAAATTAATTTCCGGCCGGGCTTGACGCAAATCAAGACATTCTATTAAAAATCCCTTCAGGTTGTTGGCTAGTGCTGCCTGTTACTGCAGCACACCGCAGAGTTTTGTACAACTTGGATGAGACAAAATTGTAGCTGTTTATTAATAAAACTATTTTTTTAATCGGTTTAGTAGTTCCAGAGAGAACTCTCTACATACAAACAAACAAACACACAAATTTTACCTCTTTATAATATTAGTACAGATAACTAATACTTTATTCATTTCGTGGCGCTATATTATTGCATAAAATATTTTTTAAAGTTTTATTTTTATATAAAATTGCAAATAAAATAGTGATTTTAATTTGTATTAGAATGTAATATTATTTTACTTTATTCTATTACTCTAATATTTCCGAATTATTCGAAGAAACTGTTGCATGTTTTTCGTTAGACATAATGTATTTGAATAGTTATTATTGGTAGGCCTATAACTACGCAATGAAACAGATGTGCTACGCCGATAGTAGAGGGGAAAGGAGACTCCTACAATATGGTGTTTCAGATAGTACCGAGGTCAAAATACTAGTATTGTTCAGCCTACTGTAGAATGCAACATAAGGCAACAATAACTTATGATTGAATTTAAATACCCAAAAGTTTCCACAAATTATGAAACTAAATCATGTTGAGATATTTATAGTATGTGGGAGTAATGGTTATTGTTAAAAATAACCAAAACGGCTAAATTAGTTGATTTACAATGGCTTCACCAAGTATGTAAATCACATGATAAAACAGAGCGAGCTCAAAGAAAGACAAAGTTAGTTGTATTTACTGTTTGGAAACCTTTTAGAAATAGAAAACTCTTTCACTAAAAACACAATCGTTAGAGTTTAAGTAGCAGGTATTGAAAGCTTGGACTAAAACCTTACAGGCCCTCCATTAGCTGAAGCTTTTACCTGGGTATTGTGTGTCGAGCCAATTCTGTAAAATGTACTACTTTCAGAACACATATATTTATTTATGTTTTTATAGAAATGTTGTTTACTGGTTTATAGGTATGAAATAAAGTTAGGATAAGTTTTGGCAATGTTGTGGTTTTCACCATGGGCGCCCATACCTACGGGCAGAGGGGGGCCATGGCCCCCCCTCCTCCTTAGCTCCCAGGGAAAGGAAAATATGTATATTATTAATTATAGTCAGGTATTTTTCTTTAAAGAGATTAGCACTAAAATGTGTTTTAAATGTTATGTGCCGTTTGATTTTACATATACTTATTTTATTTTTTACAAGAGTTCAAGCATAAACTGCAATGCACTGTGTATTGCAAATACTCCCAATACGGAGGTTGGCGTGCGAAGCACACAATGCTCTGTGTATTAAAAAGCCTCCCGATAAGGGGGTTGGCGTGCGAAGCACGCAATGCACTGTGTAGGCCTATTGAAAATACTCCCAATACGGGGGTTGGCGTGCGAAGCCCGCAATTCACTGTGTATTGAAAATACTCCCAATATGGGGGTTGGCGTGAAAAGCACGCAATGCATTGTGTATTGAAAATACAGTACTCCCAATACGGGGATTGGCGTGCAATGTGTCGACCGCTTCTCATGGTGTTCAGTGTAGCTCACATTTGCGTGATTAGCAATGAACGTGATAAGCCCCATACCCCGGTCTAGCCCCCTTCTAGAAAATATCATAATGGGCGCCCATGGTTTTCACAGGTCTTCCTTGCAACAACACACCATGACACTGCAAAACATATGCCTACAACTTCCTCACTAACTACTGTATTATAACATTCATCCCGCCATTTTCCAGTATATTATACTATTGAAAAGCGAAAGTAGTTGCAACCTATTCAAGAGCATTTCAAAGTTTTTCAAAGATTTAAAATATACAAAATAATTTCACCACGCAGCTGAACCGCTGACGAGATAAACCAAAATTTAGTTTATAGGTTTTATTGTTTCAATCAACTCTTTGGGAAATTGGTGTACTCACGAAGGCACTGAATAGCTGCCTTTGTATTATATTAGTAGAATTTGTTTGCACCTAAGCCTCCGGCTTCAACACGCGAGCTTCTTCGTTCCACTCGAAGCGGAAAAAATCGCTTCACTCTCAGCGTACTTACTCGGCTGTCGGCCTCGGATCAGAAGATGCCCCCACAGTAAAATCCCCCACGTGAATTTGGACAGGGTACTTTTATGGTATTTTACGTTATGAACGGTTTTGGGGAACAAAGCGAGCTACAAAGTCGTGCAAACAGAATGTCCATAATAATATCCCATATTTTTGTTTTGTATAAAACAAAATAAATGTTTGATTTTAGTACGAAAAATCTCAAAAATCTGTTACTTTTTGTAAATAATGTGCTACCGGTTGTTGGATTTGTTTGGCTAACGAACTCGTCCGTGCGACATAGAAAACCAACGTGTGTTCCACATTTTGACTGAATTGGAGTTAAAATTCGGCCATTAAAGTACACATCTTTATATACATAATTCTTCTGTACGTGTGTATGTCACTGACTTCTCCTAAACGGCTGGACTAATTTTGATGACATTGTTGGTGTGAGTTTGATGGTTTAGATTCACAATTGGAAGGGGTAGAAATTTGGATGCTACCCATATACAGTAAATATAAATTAAACTATCTTCCTACAAGCGAAAAAGCTAAAATTATGTAACATATAACATTATTTTTAAGATTTAAGGGATATACAAAACTATTGGAAATTTGATTACTCAAGTCAAAGGCATGAAATGGAAAAACTACCCTTAAAATTAAATAATAATCCACTTACTTTTTCTACATTCTCAAATACTACTCAAGTAATTTTACTTATCTCTCAGGCAGAACTTTATTTTTAAAGTTTGAATCATATTTTATGCGGAATTGAGAATGTTAGGATATAGAAAATTAGAACGAAAAACACTACAGGCGAAACAATACACAGAACAAAACCACTACTCCCTTTTCCCTGGATTCTCTTTAAAATAATAAAAAACACGCGCGCTCTAAGTTATTGATGTTGAAGTAACTTACTGACACTTTTCTTGTTGGGTTTTATTAGTTCAACATAAAAGCAAAGTATTTTATTCTCTGCGTAGACACTAAAAAAACCCCTAGAATAAAAGATTGAAGAAGGTCTAGCGACAAATTGAACTAAACATTCAGTGGCTCTCCAGTGACGGGATACCAAACACTTAAGTACAAGGGTACTTGAAGTTGCAGAATAACAACTTAGTGTTCTTAGCTAGAGTTTGTCCTCAGTTATACTTTAAAATTCATTGTCGTTTAATACTTTTGAATTGTAGCATTGTCTGTTAATTATTCCAATTAATGGATTAATGGTTTTAATTGCCAAAATTACTGAAACATACCGGAGGTCCCAATAAAATGTTACAATAGCTAACTTTTGAACTATAAATATGACAGAATACTTTAAATGGGGAATCTTCCTTTCTTTTCAACGAAGTTTAAAAATCCATTTTGTGAAATGTTAAAAAAATGCTGCCCTATGCAAATATAGCGGCCAACTTTAAAAGTTATGGAACACCAAATATTTTATGTATTTTTTTTCCAGGTGTTAAACAATATTTCAGGTGGTTTTGTGAAAAATGTACACACAAAATTCACATAAAATATAAATTGAAGAGAAAAGTTATGTTATTGGTATGAAACTGTTAAGGAAAATCCAATCTTTAAATTAAAACAAAATTTGTTTCGTTAAACATTTCTTTATATCTTCCCTTAACGGTAATTAGTTCTTTTTTATTTTGAAACAAATTGTCAAAATTGTTTTCCATATTGTGTATTTTATTTCTAAACGGTTAATTTTATTGAAAATTGCTAAGAACAAACATTGTAGCTCTTTTTGTGATAAACTGGTTTTTGGACGCCATTCTCCAAGATGGCAGCCGTAGCACAGGTTTTTTTACGAGGACTTTTAGTATGTTATTACAGTTGCTAAATACAACATACATACCAAATCCCTAACTTATAAGAGTTTACTTAGGTAATTTGTCTAACATGACTGGACTATAAGTATAACTAGCTGACACGTGCGAATATTTCGCAAGTTAGGAGTACTTACCTGATTTAATACGTTGATTTAGTTCAGCTAATTACGTTCATTTATTTACATTGGTTTATAAATAAAAGTGTATAACACTTACATATGGAATGTAAACAATCAAACTAACAGTTGTCTTGTTAGTTAAACAGACCCCCCCCCCCCATTAGCATGTAGTTAAACCTTATGTTTCCCGCTATTGACGAAAAATACACAAACAGCTTCAAATTCAAGTTTTCATGAAAAAAAATGTATTAAAAACATTGATATAGTACTTTATATGGTTCCTAACAAAAGACGCCATCTATTAACACGTTCACTGCTACGCAAATTTTTTATTTAGTAGGCCTATGCTACGAGCTGATCTTTTATTTTTTATATTTGCGGCCTATGAGTAGAACTTACTTACCTTTCTACGTAATAACATTGAAGAAAGAACACTATAGTGTTGTTTCTTCAATGGTAATAATCACTAATATTTTAAAGCGGATGCACATGTGCGTCCATAGCACAGAGGCTTAAAATTGGTGTGCAAAGCACGCAATGCTCTGTGTATTGAACATTCTCCCAATACAGGGGTAGGCGTGCGAAGCACGCATTGCATTGTATGTTGAAAATACTCCCAACACTTAGGTTTTCGTGCGAAACACGCAATAACTGTGTATTGAAAATACACTCAACACGGGGGTTGGCGTGCGAAGCACGCAATGCATTGTGTATTGAAAATACTCCCAATACGGGGGTTGGCGTGGGAAGCAAGCAATACATTGTGTATTGAAAATATTCTTAATACTATGGTTGGCTTGCGAAGCATACAATACATGTGTATTGAAAATACTCCCAATACTGGGGCTGGTGTGCGAAGCTCGCAATGCATTGTGTATTGAAAATACTCCCAATACTGGGGTTGGCGTGCAAAGCACGCATCGCACTGTGTATTGAAAATACTCTCAATACGGGGGTTGGGGTGTGAAGCACGCATTGCACTGTTTATTAAAAATATTTCCAATACTATGGTTGGCGTGCGAAGCAAGCAATGCATTGTGTATTGAAAATTTTACCAATACGGGGGTTGGCATGCGAAGCACGTAATTCATGTGTATTGAAAATACTCTCAACACGGGGGGTTGGAGTGCGAAGCACGCAATGCATTGTGTATTGAAAATACTCCCAATACTATGGTTGGCGTGCGAAGCATACAATACATGATGTATTGAAAATACTCAGAATACGGGGGTTGGCGTG
>JAGFPH010000326.1:75794-99911 GCA_018207615.1 Philaenus spumarius | reverse complement strand
ACATTCATTACCATAGCAACCCACTTTAACACATCTATCACTTTTAAGTTGCTCATGAAATCGGTCATAAGTGAGTATTGAATCTATACTAATATTATAAAGAGGTAAAATTTGTTTGTTTGTATGTAGGGGTTAATCTCTGGAACTACTGAACCGATTGAAAAAATAGTTTGACTAAATAAAAAGCTTTTATACATTTTGATCAAAACAAATTTTATTTCAATATTTGTAAATTTAGTGGGAAAAAATCTTCCGTTAGGCCTAGACTGAGGAAACGATAGGGTATCTACATTTATTACCATAGCAACCAATTGAATAAAATAACAGATAAAACAGCTGTTTGCTCCAATATTTCCGTTGACAGCTGATTTTAAACTTTGAAGCAATTATTAGTATTTTTAACTTCTAGGTTAGGTTTTTATTAAAGTGTACACCTGAGCCTTGCTGGTTCTTTTAACCTTATTATAGGAACTGATGTTAGAAAACATACAAAATAATCTGATTTGAACGTTTAACATCATTTACCATCTTAGCTTTGGGGTTATTATTAATCCTACACCTTGTTACGTCTCCCACTTCACCTGCTGTAATTTTCCTTATCCACTAGTTACAACTTCTGCCTACCTTCACCAACTTCCCAAATAGTTTCCCTTTTCTCCGCTAGGTGCCGACTCCGTGCGGTATCTGCAGCCGTACATACTGCTTTAGTATGCGATAGCATCTTGTAACCGATCAGCTGTCTTTTTATCTCGACCGTTATTCTTAGCTTGGTTGGAATGTTCTAGAACGTCGGCCATTAGCCTGTTACGAACAAAACCATTAAGACGCTGCCAAGTCGTAGTTATGTCGTTACACTTTAAATAATTCAGTCGCGATCTTAACGACGGTGTGTCGCTAAATAATATGATTTTCTTTTAAGCCTTTGCCTTTGTGGATACCAGGTATGAGTGTTTTAGCTTTACTTGATAATTATGAAATATTTACTTGTAAAACTTAATAAGGTTATTTCCACCTTTGGTTTATGAATAACTTTCCTAACTCATTTTGTTCGATTTAATAGAGAAACCTATGTATTTCATTTTTACTACAGCCTAATTTTAAAATGCAAATCTTACAGCCTACAAAAACTTTAAAGCTGATATCATGTTGGTTATTACTAAAGTCTAAACATATTTCAACAAAACTGACCTAAACTGTTCTGTATTAATTAACTGTAACTGTGTAGTTTTCTGCAGTATAACCAATATAGAAAACTTTTAATGAGCTATAAGCATAATATTACTGATATAGATATTATGTAACTAAACGAGAACATTTTTATGTTGCCATGTGGTCTAGCTAACATGTAGAGACAGTCTTATGCAACATTACACATGTTGTATTAACCATTACAATCTTTAAGTAGCAATTTGTCACCTTGTGCTACAAATTTTAATAAAACAGCCAACTCAAAGAACTATCAGTTTTATGCTTATTTAAATTAGCTGCAAGTTTTCTAAAAAGGAATTGTTATTTATGTTATGCAGTTACACTGGTTCAACTCCAGGGGATATTAAACAATACAATGGCATAACCTACACCACAGCTACGCCTTGAAAAGGCCTACTTTCCAACAGAACTTTTAAAAATAATAAAATATTTCTACAGTGCTTTAGTTAAAGACAGGATTTAATTTAAAATATGAACGATCTGCAGTTGTTTTTTTTCTTTGGTGTTAAATGTTAAACAGGCTGTATTTTGAAAAGTAATTTTGTATATGTGTACTATATAGGATATGTTAGTATTTAATAATTGGGAGGAGCAAGCTAGCACATTTTGGAACTTAGCCCTAAGGGCTGCATATTAGAAATTTTACGCCTTTTTTTTTATATATATAGAGAGACGTCTCATAATTAATTTTGTTTATTTATTCAATTATTTATAATTACCTTTTAGAGTTGGCCAACGACATATATATATTTATTCTTAAAACAAATCCATGGTATTTCATGTTAAAACCTTGTATCTTGTTAATCTTTTCTGTATAAATTCTGTAATTATTATTAAAAGGGAGGGTTTTTGATTTTTATTTTTGGGGAGGGCTTTTAAATTCAACTTAATAAAATATGTATGTTTTCTTTTAAATCTCAAACTTTTCTTGTATTAAGGGCATGTCAATAATTTCAATTTTTTGTATTAAGGGCATATAAACTTTTTTTTATTTTGGTTAATAAAGCCAAAAATTATATCTATTTCTATGGTTTATTGAGCTAACCTCTAGGTATCCTGTGTATTGTAAGAGATAAGCTGAAACATTCCTACTTTTGGTGATATTTAAATTCTAAGGTAAGTTTTGAACAGTACCAATCTATGTGGCCCAGTATTGCTTCCGTTCCCTTAATTATTCTTTTGTAAGATTGGTACAACCTTTGTTATAAACTAAGGGAGGCCCCTGCGTGCTCCGCACGCCAACTCCGTTGAAACCTTCTATACGCGTAATTATGATATGTTTTCTTTATAATGTAGGCGTAGGATTAATAAGAACACCAAAGCTAAGATGGTTAAATAAATGTCCAACTCAACTTATTTCGAAAATTGTATTAACAGTAGTTATAATAAAGGGTAGAAGAACCAACAAGGTTCAAGTCTACACTTTAATAAAAACCTAACCTAAAAGTTAGAAACACAAATAATTGCTTTAAAGTTTTAAATCGGCTGTTAATGGAAATATTAGAGCAAACAGTTGATTACTGTTTCAACAATAAACATATGTACCTATATTTTAATATAGCGCTCCTATTGTCGTAAAATATTTAGTATAGTTTGTGTTGTTTTTACGTCTAACGATGGTGTTGTTTTTCATAAAGTTTACAAAAGCACTCTTGTATTTAAATGAAACTTTTTGAAATTTCAAATCAATCGGTGAAGAACTTTCGGAGATTTAAGACTTTGAACAAACGAATATTTACATTTTTATTTATATAGATAAAACAACATGATTATGTGTATAGAAGGTTCCAACGGGGTTGGCGTGCGGAGCACGCAGTGACTTGCCCTAGTAATATATAAGGTTTTGGCAAATACTATCTTGTCTACACCATTCTTACTTACAGTGAAGCATCAGCTGAAAATAAAGCACTGAATGCGTAGGTGGGACCGAATACAATCTCCGAGTTATTCCCAGGAGAGCCATCTTAACAGTCGCAGCTGCTGAATCCCAGCTCTGTATATCTTAACAGTTTACAGTACCTTCAAGTCCGATCAAGTCGGAAATCAGATTCAATATAAAGGGACGTCCGCAGGATTCTTTTATTTTAACTGACTCCGAATTCCATTGTTTAACAGGCTTGCCTACTCCTTGACAATATAATAGAAACCGGACGTGTACGAGATTAATCGATTGCCGTGTCGAATGAAATTACAGTATCTTCTGCTATAACCTAAAATCAAAACATATTAATAACATTAAAACCAATGTATATAAGTATATATATATAATTCTTCTGTACGTTTAAACTGAACTCCTCCAAAACGGAGGGATTAATTTTGATGAAATATTTTGTGTGTGTGTGTGTGTGTGTGTGAGTGGAATCCGTCTCCAGAGCGCCGCGTCTCCTCAGCACCGAGCGGGCTAAGTGGCATAAATCTGACAGTTTTGACAGCCGAATTGGAATTCACAAAATCAACGAACCGTGGTAATGGCATGTCCCGAACTGAGAATAGTAGAGGATCAGCACTGGAATGACGCAAATTTTGCATACATTTCATTGCAGACATTACCTAACCTAACCAAACAACACCTAATACTCCTCGAATTGTAAAGTAACATTGTATATTTTTTTTAATAAACATATGACAAATATTCACTCCTTCACCGATTAAACTCATTGAGCCCGGCATTGAAGATATTAACCCTCGTCACTTCTGCATCACTGAGCAGACCCTTTGATAATGTATGACCTCGGCGCTGAGGAGACTGACTTGCCCTCGGCGCTGTGGAGACGCCACCGTTTGAGTGGGTCCCTAGATGGTTTAGATTGACAATTGGAAGGGGTTGAAATGGGGCTGCTACAACTATACAATAAATATAAATTAAACTAACTTCATATAAGCCATAAAGCTAAAATTGTGAAATATACAACACTATTTGCAATTTGAATACTTAAGTAAAAGGAATGAAATGGAATAACTGCCCTTAAAATTAAATAATAATCCACTTACTTTTTCTACATTCTCAAAAAAGTATTTTAGTACAATTTCACAATTTACACATATTAGTACCAGATTAGCATATATTTTCACTACAAACAAAAAGATTCAAATGGGGTAGCTACCAGTATACAATAAAAATCAAATGCACTAAATTCCTACAAACTATAAAGCTAAAATTATTAATATTAATCTTAACTGATATAAAACAAAATTTGCAATTCGATTACTTAAGTAAAAGGATAAAATATTTAACCACCCTTAAAATTAAATCAAGTAATATCGATATATGTATATATAATTTTAATGACACCCCAAAACGTGTATTGGGGTCCATGATCGGTGCTCATTTACCATTCCCGACCTTAAATTTCCCCATAAGGGTCACGCAATAGCTCATTTTTCATATGGAAATTCGCTAATAAACAGATATGTGAATGATGCACTAAAAGTAGGCTGCAGCAGACACAGTTGATTACAAAATTTTTTAAGGTGGAGGAGTAAAAATAAAATGTACGAAATCGATTTGGAAGCAATTTTTTAGGCCAACCACTTTGAAATAAACATTTTTTGTCTCTTGAAATCTTTTCTAAAAACTCTTCCTTTTCAAGATATTGGCAACTTTATGTCGATTAATTTCAACACGTTTAGGGCCGCCATTTTGTTTTGGGTGGTCCGATTTTTATTTTCTTTGTGTCATTTTCCTAGTCTTAAATAGACCTTTAAAATGAGGTATCACATGACCATACTTCCCATTTAAACATTTTGAGTTTCTCCCGAAATCCCCCATTTTGGGGGGACACTAAAAATGTCCGATAACGTCAAAATTTGGATTAAGTTAGTACCGTTCCACAAAAGATATTTGTTTGTTTTAACAAGCAAAAAAATAAAGGGGGCGGAGGTTTTTTACACACTGTATGAATTATGTGTACATAGTATGTAATATTTATTTAACTTTTACATAAATGAAATTATCTCTTCAAAGATAAATATTGCTAAAAAACTTTGAAGAGTTTCGCGATAGTGGTTCGCCATTTCTTACAGCTGTTATGAATGGGTTGAGTGATAAGTTTATTTTAAGGTAACGGAGCGTTGGAGGGTATGAAATTAGTTTAGAAACTCCAAGAAAGTAGAGTGTATTGATAATCAATTAAGATATTTTACTAATGTTACACTTTGAATAAATGTATTTGCCTACGTCTTTCTGGTTAACAAAGAAACGTTCTAATATTATAGATATACAAACAAATATAATCGTAATAAAATGAATTTTTCAGTATACAGGTCTTTAAATCTACTTTATAAAGCTAGACGGTAACACTGATTCAATGACATTAATTACTAGGCACTTCTCGTAATCGGACCCTCCTCAACCTTATACTTGAATTAAAGCTCTCGACGAGAAACTTTTGGAAAAATTGCCAGAATTTAAAGTTTTTAAATTTTGGAAGCACTTTTTGGGCGGGAAAGACTTTTTAAATTTGCATTTTTTCACTTTGAGCGCGTTTTGTAAGAACACTGTAAGAGATTGCAAAAAATGTTAAATACAAAAGTTTTAGAAAATTAAATTTCAAACGAGAGATTTTCTGTCAGATTCAAGATCTAATCATCCATTCAGCCGCTATTCACCCGAGAAGGATCTCCGGCACACAATCCTTCAAATTTCCCATGTTAATCTTATGGAGATAATGTTTGATGAGTTTGGGTCAGCTGCCAAATAAAACAGCTGATTTATGCTCTGTCATCTATGTACAAACGAGCCAAAGATAACCGAGATTCTTTAGCGAATTTTCCAACTGCGAGTGAAGCGAAGCGTCCAGGAGCAGAGCCCCTAGTTGTAATATAATAGTACAGTACCTTATATTGTTCCGTCAGTGACCTCTTTTTGATTATTTATATGACGCGTTTCGGGACGTCTATACCATCATCAGAATATTTCGTGGATGGAGATCGTCAAAACGTTAAGTACAAAACACATAAAATAACAACACATTTAAAAACACAGTAATAGGTGTACACACTTTATGGCTACCGAATGTCGACTGCCTGTCCGTCATCGGTTCGCACTCGTAAACTTCAGCTATAAGTCGCCACCTCTTGGCTTGTAAGTGGACATATTTCTGAAACATTATGAAAATGAACACTAGTTATCCAGTGCGAATAAATTTCGCAATAAAATAATATATTACACAAGATATGTTGACAACACGTTCATAATTTTTGACGGCACCGCAAGTCAAATCAAAAACTTAAATAACTACTTAAATTCAATAGACACCAAGATACAATTGACACTTGAAATCGAAAATAACAACAGCTTACAGTTTCTGGACTTAACAATACCAAACAACAGGACACGGACAAATTCAATATTTAAAGAAAACCAACCACAACCGATATTACCATTAATTCTGATTCCCACCATCCACCATCTCAAAAAATTGCAGCTTATAACAGCATGATTCGTAGACTAAACACCATGCCTTTAGAACCACGCGATTACCAGGAAGATTTAAATATAATTAAATATATCGCCGCAAAAAACGGATAAAAAACCTCTACGATTGATAAGCTGCTCTCAAAACACACTAACAAATCCAAGAGTCCTCCAAGGGGATGCAAAATCAATATTTGTGTCAACAGAATACGGCAGCACTCTTCCACCTTTAACACGTTCACTGCTACGCAAACATCGTATTTCCTATGCTAGGAGCTGACCTTTTATTTTTTAAATTTATAGCTTAAATGAGTAGAAATTATTTATTTTGAAAATTTCTACGTAATAATCACTAATATTTTAAAGCGGACGCACATGGGCGTCCATACCACATAGGCTTAAAATCGGCTGTGTATTGAAAATACTCCCAATAAGGGGATTGGCCTGCGAAGCACGCAATTAAACGTGTATTGAAAATACTCCCTTATACGGCGGGTTGGCGTGCGAAGCACGCAATGCAATGTGAAGCACGCAATGCACTGTGAAGCACGCAATACACTGTGTATTAAAAATACTCCCAATACGGGGGGTTGGCGTGCAATGCACTGTGCGTCGGCCGCTTCTCATAATGTTCAGTGTTAAGCTAACATGTGCGTCCTTAGTAGTGAACGTGTCAAGAAAATTAATAGGACAATTAATAGTCTTCCGCACCAATGACAACGTTTAAAAATTACTCCATCCACAAAACGCAAGAACGCCGGAAGAAAAAACAGGCGTGTACAAAATAACCTGTGACAGAGTCTACATCGGCCAAACAGAAAGAGCTTTAAGGTACGATTTAAAGAGCATTTGCCAAAAAAAGACCGTCTAGGGAACAACTCAAATTAAGCGCGACATTTAATTTATGAAAACTACAGTAACACCGACTTCGGCAGACCTGTGAAGATTTGTAGCAAAGGTAAATTTATGAACTCTGTGGAAGAGTTCGAAATGTATAGGGTATTTAAAATAGAAAACAATGAACACAAACTATTAAATTACCAATTGAATTTCGACTCGAACACCCTATACGACACATCGATATCCAGGAAGCCAGCGGCAAATAATAGTTCCACAGGCAGCCGACATCCGTGTACACCTATTAACTGTGTTTTTTTAATGTGTTGTTCTGTGTGTTGTGTACTTAATGTTTTGCGATCTTCATTCGTTCTGATGATGGGATACACGTCCCGAAACGCGTCATATAAATAAACAAAAAGAGGTCACTGACGGAACAAAATAAGATGATTAAAATATAATCAGTCCGTATCTCTAATCCACTACAAACATCAAAACCGTAATTAAAATCTGTTTGTAGAATGTTAAGAATAAAATTTAAATTGATTTGAATCAAACAGTTACGAAAAGTAACAGCTGTAAAGCACGCGATTGTGACATTAGTAATATGACAAATGTTGGGAGCTATGTAGAGCTTGTAATTTGGTAACATTTGTAGATTACTAATTTGTTTGTAATTATATATCTGGTTATAACAGAAGTAATCACACAATAGTACGACATTACTCACAAACCATGAAAATCAAAAACAGTCCGTGGATCCCACTCGGGTTAATAGTTAAACATGCATCTACATAGGCCTACTGAAAAATATTTTAATGTAAATAAACGGTACCAGGAACTGGTACATACTTTCTCACAAACATATTTAAATTATTAAACAGATTCACTGTGACTTCATAATTGTAGGAGGGGTAGAAGAATGTGATGTTAAAGTAGGAGATCAACTAATAAATATTATAAAACTATTCTATCGATTTCGAACAAATTTGCACCAAACACGTCAATTAGGCCTGTAAAGATGCACGAAAAAAGTGTTTGAAAGGTTTTTAAAAACAACTCACTTTATGGCCAAAAAAACCCCCAAAATCAGTTATTATTATTATTATTAGCTAAACAAGAATTTTTAGGAAAATGCGGTTTTATGCATAGTAAAGTACCTTAAAGGCTACAAATAAGCCAAATTTTATCAAAATCGTAAGAGCGGTTTTTTATAAAAAAATAATAACAGATTTTTGGGTTTTTTTTTAAAGGGAATCGTTTTTCAAAAATTTTCAAAACCGTTTTTCGTGCATCTATACAGGCCTACTTGACATGTCTGGTGCAAATTTGTTTGAAATCGATGGAATAGTTTTCGCTCTAGCTTTGTATACATACAGACATACATAGAGACAGACATTTTGTAAAAACCACTTTTTTGGACTTAGGGGGTCCCAAAACGGATATTTTAACAAAAATCTCAACATTGATTTTTTTGCGATCACTATACTTTCTCTATACTATAGTATAGTGAGAAAGTAAAATAAGTAGTATAATAATTATAATAATACTTATAATAATAATTATTATTATGTGAGCTTATTCGTTTAACATTATATTGTGACACTGATGTGTTCTGAGCATTCGTTCAGTTAGAAGTTGTAAACATAAAATTAAAGTTTTATCTCGGTAAAGCTTAATATCGAAATTGAAAGGAAAAAAAATCAATCGTGGGACTACCGACAGAAGTAAAACCTGTTATGAATATAAAATCTTTGGTTATATTGGTTTAATCCGAAATTTGATCAACGTCATTTTAGATTAGGCTGAACCAACATTTTTTTAATGTTAAATAGTTTTAGTAAGAAAAAGCTACACTACCCCTGAGTAACATAGGCTAGAATTAATATTGACAAAAACATTTTTTTTCAATATTTGAAAATTTAGTCTGAACAAATTCACAGGATCAAGTTGGACGTTAAACCCATACCGTCTAACAGCTGTAATACCAAAAAAAAAGCAACATTATGAAAAACTAAAAAACGACTATTGAAAAATAAAACTTATATCATTCAAAGGTGTGCACAAAAACATAAATTATGTGTGTATGTTGCCGTTAAGGCAGGTAAAATAAATTAAACATAATTTTTTGTTAAGCCCAGACTGATGAACCAACTTCTTGAATGTATTTACGTTCATTACCATAGCAACCGATTGAATAAAATAACAGATAAAACAGTTGATTCGGACGTCCAGCTTAGTACAAAATCATGTTTTAAGTTAGGCCTAGACTGAACCAACACATGTTTCAACGTACACAAACCAATAAAAACTTACGTTAAGGAATTTCAAAAGAAGAAAACACTATGTTACATCCTAATTAAAAATAAATAAGACATATTATAATTTAATAGTAGGCCTATTTATTGATAATATACGGTAATTGATAGTGAGTAACCCATAACAGCTGATTTCAAAATATGAAACAATTATTTGTATTTCCAACTTTTTGGTTAGTTTTTTGATTAAGTGTAGACTGCTGTTATAAAAAATACGAAATAATGTGATTTGAACATTTAACATTATTTACCATCTTAGTTTTGAGGTTATTAATCCTACACCTTTATTATAAATAAAACATAACATATTTTTTCAGAAAGTTCCATCGGGAGTTGGCGTGCGGATCACGCAGGGGTCTATCCAAGTTTGAAATAAAAGTAAATTTGCATTTAGGTTTGAATTGCAACGCTTAAGGTTTTTTTTTGCCAATTTTTGCAAACTA
Organism: Philaenus spumarius; assembly: GCA_018207615.1. Classification (NCBI taxonomy): domain Eukaryota; kingdom Metazoa; phylum Arthropoda; class Insecta; order Hemiptera; family Aphrophoridae; genus Philaenus; species Philaenus spumarius. The sequence continues at coordinate 89,688 of JAGFPH010000326.1, read as the reverse complement.
AAATACAATTTAAACAACGCACAGTACACAGGGTGTCCCCGAACTCTCTGGACCCCTTTTGTAGATATGTTCCTGGGATCGAGACAACATATTTTACAATATAAACATGGGTCTACGTGGCTTATTTTTTCGTCTGTCTGTCTGTTTGTGCTTTTTTTACAAAATACTTAATATTTTTGCAAGTAGAAAGTATATTGAGCTCAAACTTTGTACACCTATTTGGTGCGTAACCTTTTATCACTGTACGAAAAATTAGAAAATTATTTTAATTATTTAAAAAATGGCGGCTGTTTAAATTTTTAATGTCAAATATCTCAAAAACCGCTAACTTTACAAAAAAAATTTACAAGAGACAAAAAAGTTTACTTCTTTAATGAAAAACACAATGTTCTTCTTATTTTGTCTGTAGCTTAAAGGATAACAGAGATATTGACAAAAAAAAGGAAAAATGTATTTCTTGGTAATTGTCAACAATACCCAGAATTACTCTAGAAACAAAATATTTTAAAGTTGTTATGAGCTAATATAATCAGTTATTTTCATTATATTCCGAGCACTTTCTGAGCTGATTCTACTAGCAAAAGTAGTGAAAAAAGTTCATGTATTCATAGGTCCGGAAATGTTTCATTAGAGAGTTACAGCTGGCGAAAGATGTCACCCATGTTTCAGATTATTCACAGAAACGAATCCCAATTGAAATATGAAGAACGTTAATTAAGGTGTAAAATTTAATTTAATTTACGTAATATGAGCAGATAAATTTAATAATTTAGGTCCCAGTACTGTAACTGCATTAATTGTTGCGATATTTGACCCAAAAGGCATAGTTAAAATTCTTTAAAAAAATTTACGTAGATACGATACTATACAATGTACAACCTTCCACGTGGACTGAGAACAACACGTCATGCTCATAGCTACAGATAATATACTGTTAACATTAGCATGTGTGTGACGCAAACTCGTATGATTTTACCCATCCATAAAAAATCGCCCAACACGCCTAAAGAAGTTTTCACTTACAAATCATGAACACGTGTGACACAATAATCTTATTTCTTTAAGAATACAAAGGTTCAGGTACTCGGATTTATATACGAGAAATGTTTATAAAATGTTAAGGAATAACGGAGATGGAACAGAATTGTGTCAGTTTAGATTCCACTGGGTTCCCTTGAGAGTTCAGAATCGTAGGACTTGTTCCAAGAGCGTGAGTTCGATTTTGTAAATATTTAACTTAAGTTTTATGCAATGGTTTAAAAGCAGATTATATCTGACAAAAGTTATTTAAACTTTTTGAATTATCCCAGCAAGTCTCTGTAAAATCAAAAACTGATTGACATTAGAATAAAACTTGGAATTGGAAAAGTAACTCGCCGAACATTACAAAAACATAACACGTTACGATGGTACATTACACGCTGTTCATGATTTTAAAACTATCCCATTTTCAACATTTGAAATTTATCCAACCATTCCGTAGGCATAATTAAGAATTGTATTGCAACAAATGAAGCAGAAAATTAAACTGGTATTTATTGGAGCGTAAGTGTAATTCCAAGGCTGGGTGTTTAGTAATTCATGATGTACGATTGGATCTGGCTGTTAGATATGTGTTTGTAATTAATTTGTATTTATTATTGCCGTATACTTCTTGACAAAAGGAGATAAATACGATTTAGGATAGTAAAGTGGGTAAGAAACATAAAGAATGCGTTAATTAGTGTTTGTAGCATGAATGATTAGAAGCAGTTTACCATTCAGTTGCTCATTGACGTTCAGTTGCTCATTGGCGTTCAGTTGCTCCCTCGCCTTCTTTGAACAAACTAGTTAAATCTATTATTAAAAACACAGAACACATATCCTACAAAAAAATAGTGTATTTGTCAAACGTGTTTCAACGACAATGTCGTCATTTTCAGTGACGTTTGAGCAACACTTAATATTTATTAATTGTACATTACATTATTTGTTAATTCTCTTAGTGCCTGTTGTTTGGATATGTCCATATGTTAAAATTAATACATTTATTACACTTATTCTTGTGCGAATGTATGAAAAAGAAGTGTCAACATTTTACATCACCTAACTGCTTAAAAACTTCATACATTTATATATCACCCAGTACACATTACTTCTGTTTTAATAGCAGCCTTTTCTTTACATCTTCTTGTACAGGGTGACGTAGGGAAACGGGATATTTTGAAATAACGTTATTTGCACGAATAAATACATAAAACACCATTTATTGACGAAAGTGCATGTATATAGTATGCCATTTATGGTTTGCTAATTAGGTAAACTGTTAATATTAATCCTAACGTAAAATAATTAATTATATATTGTAGTGCTACTTAGGATGACATTTAGTTATAGTTCTTTTGACAAATAGATACGTACTTGTGAGAAATTGTGTTATTTTATTACGTTTGTAAAATAATTTGTTACCACTAGTAAAACTTGTTTGCCATATACCACAAGGACAGGTCCAAAAGTTCCTGTTCTGACTATTAAAAATATTTTTTAGTGTTCATTTTGCATTATTTTTCAATACATTCTCCTTTAAGACGAATGCACTTAGTGGTCCTTTCGTAAAAGTAGCTCTATTGCCCTTCTGAAGTACCCTTCTTCTTTGTCCTCAAAATGAGTCTCCGCAGGGTTTTTGAGAGCTTCCTAGTACTGAAATACCGGTTCAAGTTGGGGAACAAATAATAGAAACTGGGAGCGAGGTCGGGGCTGTTCAGCGGGTGGCTGATTTCCTGAAAACCGCATTCGGTCAGAACGGTCATTGATGTTTGTGCTCTGTGAACAGGCGCATAGTCGTGCAGCAGCAAGACACCTTTGCTCAAAAGCCCTCTTCTCTTGCTTTTGATTTTTCTCTTTCAGCAAGTGCAGGACATCAGCATAATACTAATAATTTGAACTTGTAATTGTGGTATTTATTCTTTATAATCAATCATCAGTATTCCTTTGTAATCCCAAAAAAATGGTCGCCATCATTTTTCCAACTAATGTTGCAGTTTTGAACTTGGTTGGAGCAGGACCGCCTTTTTTGTACCACTGCATGGACTCCTGCTCTCAGGGTCGTAGTAGTGTACCCAAATCTCGTTTCCAGTGACTATTCGGTCAAATATGGCCTCCTGGTCACCCTCAAACAGAGCCAAAAAATCGTGACAATAGTTCACTCGAACACGTTTTTGAAACGAAGAAAGATTTCGCGGCACCCACTTTGGTCATGCCCAGATGTTCGTGTAACATTCTGAGAATTGTTGTGGCCAATACTCCGATCATGCTTTTCCTTTTTCTTTGGACGAGCATCATTCAGCACCAGCTGCTCCACCTGTTCCGGCGTGACTGCCTCAAACGGCCTCCCACTCCGGGGATCATCTTCTAGCGATTCCCTGCCTTATTTAAAAAGCTTAGACCAGTTATTCACTATCAAGGGGCGTTCTCCCCATAAACTCCCTCTAACCGATCGTGAATCTCGTTTCGGGTATGCCTCTCTTTTGTTAAAAATTTTAATCACCGCTCGGTACTCAATTTTATTCATGTTATAAAAAGATGTGTTGTGCGTAGACAAACAACGACCAAGAGGACAATTCTGAGATTGCAAAACTGTAACTTTTGGACCTCCTCTAGTATTTCATTTCCAATTAAATTACAAGTGAAAATAAGAATTGAGATTGTTTTCAATGTCGAATACACGAGGTATTAAATCTTTTAATTCAATAATTGCAGTAAATCCGTACAAGTAAGATAACATCGACCAATATCTGGAGCGATCAGGGTAGCTCAGTTGGCAGAACATTACGACGGAAACGTAAAGGTCTCGGGTTCAACTCTCGGTCTTGGTCTATGTTTTTTCACTTGTAATTTAATTAAATATCCCTTGCTGAGGAGTGTGTAAGCGGAAAAAAATTAATAATAATAATAAATAAAAATATTTCATATCTGTAAATATGTTTTAGTTGATTTAACCCTTAAGTGTGCGCGCCTCCTTTTGTTACTTGAGTGCGCCCACGGGGTCGTTCACCACCCCAGCGATAAAAACATCTGTTTTAGCTACTTTGACTCAGTTTTTTTTTTTTTTTTTGTAACCATACTTATTTCGGCTGTAGAATAGGTAAACAATGTATATTCATGAAATTCACCTTAATTTCACAATTTTTTTATTCGAATTACCTCAAAACTTAGTAGAGCGACCAAGCACCATCTTGCGTTGCGATAGGCCTACATATATTTTGTCAACGGTAATTGTTTTGTATATTATGAACATTGTAAAACCACAGTTTTATAAAGTTTTAAATACATTATTGAATCATATATTTATTATATTTTTTTTATACTTTAGCTTACGATGCAAACGTAGGGTGTGAAGCTCTGTCAGTTTCCAATTAATATAAATCAAACTATACAGCGTAAATGTTTTATAATTCTAATAATTTTTTAAAATAATTTGCAAATAAACATTTTAACCCGAATATAATTTTGAGTTTTACAAATTTGTATCTAAGCTGTTGCTAGAATTTTTTTTCATACTGTTAGGTGAACTTACCAATACGTAATTTACAAATCTATTTCGGAAACATAAGCTAAAAACAACTGTACGTATTCAATCATTATTTACTAATCTATTTACACAAAAAACTATTTACAAATCTATTACGGCTTCATATGCTAAAAACAACTGTACGTATTCACTATACAAAGTATCACTAGTGGGCGCGCGGGGTAATAGACGACCCCGAACATACAACACTGGTAGGTAACACGAGTACGCGCGCGGGGGCCAGAACGACCCAAGAGTGCAGAGTTCTATTGTCACGGATTGTACGCGTCACTGGTTAAGGTTAGCGCAAAACTAACAGTTGCTTGGGATGACGCATATACCACCCAGAAGGTAGCTAGCAGCACTACACTAATACCAACCAAATGTAGGAAATATCACAAATTAAATTTACCTGGGGTCGTTTCGGCCCCCGCGCGCGCACTTAAGGGTTAAAAAAAAGAAGAAATATAGAAGCGTCATGTTTACAAGCACATCATGTTTCAATGCTTGTATATTATTCACTGTTGTGTTGATGATTTGTCTAGTTGAAGTATCGAATTTACAACAGTTGAAATAAAATCATCCATTCCATGTGTATAATTAAATATTGTATTCAATAAATGAATTAGAAAATTAAACTGATATTATTGGAGCGTAAGTTTAATTCTACTATTGAGTTTTTATTTATTTATGGTGGACGATTGCTACGGATCTGTTGGTAATGTGTTTCTGTTATGTTTGATAGGTATGCTTAATGACCTATCAATATATATAGAATATGTAATGTACAAAGTGTAAAATAAGTCCTGATACACCTCGATATAATTTAAGGGAGCAATGTAGGCCTACCCAAAAATATTGATTTTTATAGTTGTCCCTAAACAATATTTTTATTAATTAAAGTGTACCCTAGAACAAGACTAAAAAGAAAGTGTGGTATACCCCCTCTCCCATTCTTGTTTTACAGCATAACTCCTTTTCTATTGCACCTATTCAAAAAAGTTTTAAACTGTAGCATGGCTTTTGATGTGCTATTAAAAATAGATAAGGGACATTTTATTTAAATTTTTTGACAAAATTATAATTTTTAGATGAATCAAAAAAATGTATTAAGAGTATGGTTAAAAATATGCTACAGTTTGTGTACAATATATTGAAGATCATATGTACAAAATTTGAGCTTTCTAGCTCAAAAAATAAAACCGTTATTCTGTAAAACGTGATGGAAAACACGAAAAAACTTACGGGAAACCGCAAAAACCTTAGGATGTTTATTTATAATGAAAAGTAAGACTATTTACATCACCTGTTTTGTCTTTGGTGTTTTAAATTTTTTCACATCCTTTAACAGTTAAAAGAGGCCAGCCCCATAGGTAACACCTTCTTTTTTTAAATTTCTTTTCTTCCTTTTTTAACTTTTTCATTTTGATTTTCATTTGATTGAGTAGTAGGGTTAGATTTGGGTTGTGGACTCACAAAAATGTTTACATTTTGCCAACGTTTCGCTGCTGCCAATGAAGCTTTGTTTTGCTTACTGACTTTGTTTCTTGAATCTGTTTTTTAGTTGATTTCTTCAAGACTAAATCAAAATTACTAAACTAAATCACTAAACTGAACCAGAAAACACAACATGGACACGGAATCAGTCACAAAGTAAGGTTCTGAGTACAACAACTAACAGCTGATCAGTGACAACTGCTGGCCAATTAATTGTTTGATTACATACTGTAAATTAAAAAAAAAATAATAAAGCTGGAAAATTGTACTAAAACATTGACACAAACCTATTAAACTAAATACAGCAATAAAGCACCTTAGTAATGATTACTTATATGATATATTATGAATATGAAGCGTTTTGCTTCCAACAGGCGCCTGGAGGAGAAAGATCCGCTCTGCGCGCTTATGAATTTTAATCTACAAAAACATGTTTGACATTGATAATGCAAAACCAATGCTTGATACTCGTTTCCAAATAGTTTGGGAACACAAAAAATAATACATTTTTTCAAAAATTAGATTTTTTGGGTACATTCTCCCCTTAAATGGATAGTTATATCAACGTCAAACCTCTATGCACCTATTATAACAATTTGTTTGTGTTTAAAGGGGGTTCAAAATGTTACCCCTTATTTTTTAAATTGCAACAACTACCTTGTGACGTATCATTGGAAAATCCTTTAAAAACCATGAATTTCTGTGGTAAGAAAAACAAATCAGCTAACGCATTCGTTCGCTACGCTCAAATTTTTTTTCTAACTTTATGTTATTCAGAAAGAGATGTGCAAAATCTGATCTAGGGCCTGTTATTCATTGTCAGGTAGAACCAAAGAAAACCTATTTAGAAAATCGCAACACTCATCCCGTCCATCCGTCCGTCCGTTGCCAACTCAAAAATACCACCCGCAACTCAAAAATTTGTAAAGGACACATAATTATGGCTTGTGACACATTAAAGTGACCCGCTTTAAAAAAACAGGAATTTGTGTGATAAGAAATTAAAAATTGGCTAAAACCAATTCGTTTGCTGGGCTCATAAATGTTATTTTGTAAATTCCCAGGTACTGGACGTATTACTATTGGGAGTCGACAAACACGCACAGTTATGAATAACAAAGCATTTGCAAGGTTGTATCAACCGAAAGTCCAGTACATTCCAGAGGGCTTAGCTTTACTGTTTTTATACTAATAACTATGGTTTATAACTTAGATTGAGTCACCTACTGGATGAAATACTTCTAAAACATAACAGATGTATCGTCTTTAACATTTCAATGTTATTTAAATGGGGAAAAATTATAACTTTGATTGGCCATTACGTTGGATACAGTCAACATACAGACCTCCGGTTTGCGCCAATCTTCTTCTTTTATCAAGGCCTTTAAAATGATGTGTCACTCAATAGGGGTTCTCATTGGCAATTTTCGACTTACCCCCAAAATACCCCATTTTTGCCCAAAATGGGTTGAAATTTGCGATACAACAAAAAACTCCACTTTTGTTCATGTTAACAATCCCCAAAGCAAATCTGTCTATTTCAGTTAATAAAAAAAATAGAGGGGGGAGGGACTTTTAAGACACCTTCAACTAAATGAATGAAACATTTATTACCTTCAATTGAATGATAACATAACCTTAAGTCAGAGATGTGTGTTATGTTTAACTCAGAAAAGTCTAAATTAGTTACAAGAAAAATATATGTTTATTTATTATTCAAATCAATTCAATAATTTCTGAGATTAATTTGAAGATTAGCATGAACAAACAAAAATACCTTCTTTAGAATGCGGTATAGAAAACCATTTGGATTACATTAGGTTTGTAGAAAATACTTAAAACCCTCAAATAAATAAAGTTCTACGCACGTGACTACTTCACCGGGAGTATCCTGAACCATTAAACACTTAAAAGTTACACGACACCTTCAAAGGCCATGGCAACACATTCATAAAAGGTACGACATTTGCAAATACCTTGCACTAATTTTACATTGGGATCATGGGTGCCCACATGATATTTTCTATGGGGGGGGGGGGGGCTAGACCGAGGTATGGGACTTAACACACTGCTAAGGACGCACATGTGAGCTTGACACTGAACACTATGAGAAGCGGCCGACGCACAATGCATTAAACGCCAACCCCCGTATTGGTAGTATTTTCAATGCACAATGCATTGCGTGCTTCGCACTCCAACCTCCGTTTTGGGAGTATTTTCAATACACAATGCATTGCGTGCTTCGCACGCCAACCCCCGTATTGGGAGTATTCTCAATACACAATGCATTGCGTGCTTTGCACGCCAACCCCCGTAATATAAGTGTTTTCAATATACAGAGCATTGCGTGCTTCTCACGCCAACCCCCATATTGGAAAGAGCATTGCAGCTCATGCTTGAACTCTTGTAATAAAATAAAATAAGTATATGTAAAATCAAACGGCACATTAATTTTAAAACATATTTTAGTGGTAATCTCTTTAAAGAAAACTACCTGACTATAATTAATAATATACATATTTTCCTTTCCCTGGGAACTAGGTCTGAGCCGGCGCCCCCCTCTGCCGGTAGATATGGCCGTCCATGATTGGGATCAATTTACTTTGCTTTGATGATTTTGTATTTGTAGGGCTAGATTTACATTGAACATTATTTTATCGTTATTGATTCAAGCGATGATAATTCTTGTTGTAATCGTAATGATAAACCTTAATAAGTTTACTCTTCTTCCATCTCAATGTGTGGTAACTGAGACAATCACTAGACATAAAAACTTGTATTTTGTTCTAAAGAAGTTTTACCTAAAATAACTTCTATGCAGGAAAATCTTCTAGGGCGTAATTCAAGACGGAATATTACTTTATTTATTTTCATTTCATTACACAGCGGAACTAAACTGATAAACTTCTGTTGTACTTCCATCGTTTCTTACAAAGGAAAAATTATACAATTTCCTAGAAATATACATTGTAAAAATACCTAAACTTTTCTTTATTCTAAAAATGTATAATTTGTATATTGTAGCAATATGTGTATAAATTTAAAACTTAACAACAAAAAACGCATTAAAAGAATAAATTTAAAACTTGAAACTGATCACAGAACACAGCGATTTACTGCAAACACTAGCTGAACATAGTACAGAGAGATTTCTCATTGTTAAATCGTATCTCAAATGTTAAAATAAAAATAATACAGATGAGTAAGACTAGCCGTGAGTAGCGTATAATGAGCAAACAATTCAGTTTTAACCTAAATGTTCAAGTCTGGACAATTTACCGATTTTTGAAGTGAAAACTTCTTCGGCACTTTTTGCATTTGTATTCGAATGAAATCTCGCGTACCATACCGTACCGTACCCATTGTATTTTAGATGCGTTTAGTTTAATGCTGTATCACACACACAAAGTAAGAAAAAAATTATGTATGGGTTAATTCAATTGCTGTATGGGTCAATTTAGTCACGACATGCACTGACGAAACGGACATTGTGCTTCTTCATTTTGTAAGTGGTTTTAAAATAGTTTACTTGGTAATATCTTTGAAATGGACTTTGTGCTTTCTCATTTCGTAAGATGTTTTAAAATAGTTTACTTGGTAATATCTCTGAAATTGGCATTGTGCTTCCTCATTTCATAAGTTGTTTTAAAATAGTTTAATTGGTAATACCTCTGAAATGGACATTATGCTTCCTCAAACAGAAAAACTTGCTTTGCGAGTTGGCACCTCGACCTTACGGCCTCGGGTAATGAGCTTCGCTTCGCTCGCAGCGTACAAACTCGGCCGTCAGCCTCGGATCCGTTTGTCCCTACGGTAAATTTTACGTTTTTATCAATTTTTGGGGAACCAAGCGAGCTATAAGATCGTGTAAAAAAACAAAATTTGCAGAATAATAATGTATATTTATTTTTGTAGATAAAACTAAAACAAAGTTTCCTTCTCGTGCGAAACATTTCAAAAACGTAATTAAAGTTTTTGTAGGATTTTGACTTTTTTTTCTGCAAACGAACTCGTCCGAGCGACGTAGACAAGCAACGTGTGTACCAAATTTGGACCAAATCGGACTTAAAATGCGGCCACTAGACATTTATATAATTTTAATAACACCCCAAATCGTATTCTGGGGACCACTTAAGGTGCTTTTACTACTCCCGACGTTAGGTCTTACCTATGGAAATTCGCTAAAAAGCTGATTGAAATCGGGTTATAGAAAAGATTAACAAACTCCTGTATTCACCAGGTATAACACCCCAATAAACTATTCCATTAGCTTCAAAAATGTTTAAATTAGCTCGTGAGATGTTTTTTATATGTGAAATTATTTTATACTTGTCTGTAATAATAAAACCAAAAAACATTTTCATTTAAATAGAAATACAAAATTTAATTAAATATGAAATATTTACTAAGGTCGATAGTTTTTAACTTTATATTAAAAGCCTTAATACGCAAAGAAAACTATAAGACAGAATAAAACGTTATCTGAAAGGAATCGATACTGAGCTGTAAGTGCTTTTAGCCGAGGTAAAAGCAAAGTACAGATAATAAAAACTAATTTCTGTCTAAATTTTTGATCTAAATTACTTAAAAGCAAATCTTGAGTGTACAAGTTCGTATGATAAGCCAATATTGAGAGTCTTGGTTGTTATAAAAAAGGTAAAATACTAACTTTGGTTAAAGATTTTTTATCCACGTAAAGTTTATTTTATTAATATAATAGCATTATAGTATAAATGGTAATACTTTGATGCAACATGTTTCGTCACTATACAAGCCGCATCTTTAGGTAGACATAATACAAAACACAAAACAACTCAACCTAGAGAGTGTTCATAAAGTCCCTTTAACACCCTATTTTTGTTGCTGAAAATAAGTTAACAAATCTTTGTATACATCTTGTGTTCCATAACAGGACAATTTTTTTTAAATATCTGACCCTTTATTATTTTGGGGGGCTTGGTGGGGTAGAGGGATTAACAATAAGTTGCATGTAATTCACCTTCGAAAAGCTTATTACAAGAGAAACAGAATGGCTCAAACTAGAGCTTAGTATCTTGCTTCATTTCAAAGTAATTGACATCCAAAAATCTGTAAAATTATATTTTATCATAACATCAAAGCAGGTTATTAATTAGTTAATATTAAGAATAAGTAAATAGTAGGTTGAGGATGTGATACATTTAAAAAATAGAAACTGTAAATAAATGTAGTATGGTAACACTAATTTATCTGAGTTTCTATGTGTACTTGAAAAACTTTGGAGAAAAAACGTAAATGGAACCGGAAATACAACTCTTGACCTTTGCTCCTGACTTTCTCTACTGTAAGCGTAACTGATAAGCACCACTTTTCATGTACTGATAGGATAGCAATACCTCCCTCATTTTGTTGCTGATATTTGTTGTGATAGCATTCAGTTTTGCCTTTTTACAAATGAATCGCACAAATCAAGACAAGGTTGAAATGTTTTTTTTACGGAAAAGAACCTCCTTTGGTGTTATAATAAATTTAATATATATAACTTGTCAGAACTTTGATTGACCATTGCTTTGAAACAAAGTTAGGTATTAAGCTCTAGTTTGCGTCATTATTTTACTTTCTCACTATACTATACTCACTAAAGTATAGTGATCGCAAAAAAAAGGAATCGATGTTGAGATTTGTATGGAAATATCCGTTTTGGGACCCCCTGAATCCAAAAAATTGGTTTTTACAAAATGTCTGTCTGTATGTATACAAAGCTAGAGCGAAAGTTCGATCGATTTCAAACAAATTTGCACCAGACATGTCAAGTAGGCCTGTATAGATGCACGAAAAACGGTTTTGAAAAATTATGAAAAACAACCCCATTTTTGGCAAAAAACCCCCAAAAATCAGTTATTATTTTTTTTATAAAAATACGGCTCAAACGATTTCGATAAAATTTGGCTGATTTTTAGCCTTTAATGTACCCTACCATATGCAAAAAACCGCAGCTTTCTAAAAATTCTCGTTTAGCTAATAATAATAATGATTACTGATTTTTGGGGGTCTTTTGGCCATAAATGGGGATGTTTTCCAAAAATTTTCAAAAGCTATTTTCGTGCATCTATACAGGCCTAATTGACGTGTTTGGTTGAAATTTGTTCGAAATCGATCGAATAGTTTTCTCTCTATCTAACAATAATAATAATTATAAGATAATCTCCTACTTTAACATCACCTCTCCTACCCCACCTACAATTATGAAGTCACATTGAATCTGTTTAATAATTTAAATATTTTTGTGAGAAAGTATGTGCTAGTTCCTGGTACCGTTTATTTTTCATTTAATAAGCGTCTTCATGGTGCATTACATGACCTACCTTTATATTTGAAATTTTTAACCCCTCTTGCCTCCCTAAGCCCCTGAAAATCATAGAGTGTTGGATATCTATAAATCTTCTGAACCACCTTACAGGTTTTGATCTTTTCAATATCAGTGAACTCAATATCCAACCTTTGTGTTTGTAAATAAAAACATAACTTTTTATATTGAATGCTCGTTCATTGTAAGCTAAAACCAAAACTTTTTAATACGTATTACTTTATAGGAGATTATTTCAAATTGTTCAGGTCACTGATATCGTAAATATCAAAACTTGATTTACAAATTGTTTTTTTGGAAGAACCCTAAATCAAGGCATAGCATTTGCGAAATAATTACAACTCTTTGCAACCAATATAATTGTGGATAATATCACACTTTTCTTTTATGCATATTTACTAAATAATTATATTTTTAATGTGTTATTCAGGTAATGTCATGTACGCCCACATAGCGCCCTACTAAAAAGGAGCAGAATTTCAACTCTATTTAAAATTTAGTATGTCGGATGTTTCAAAACACGTAATGTACGTTTCAGATTTATGTATTTAACAGCATTAGAACAAATACAGTTAGTCTGTGTCTTGTTTTGTGTTCAATCTTACAATTTTGTACACTTATTTAAGTACACAAATATTTATTTAGTGGTCATAAGTTATACCATAAAGTATACCAACACGTTAAGTAGTTGTTAATGTAAAAGTGATATTTAGATTTGGTTTTATTTTAAAACTAGCTGACCCGTACGGCGTTGCCCGTGGTGGTTGGTATTTTCAGTCTTTTTAACGTAGTTGTATTCTTTTTAAGTGTTCAGTCAGTGAGTGGTATTTGGCTTATATATATATATATATATAAAAATATATACAGATCTTAAATAATAAAAGCACTATTGTCATAATAATAAAAGATCTGACATTATGATTTTAGTAAATTTGATCCACCCAAACCCCTCCTAAAATTTCGAATTTTTTCATACCCTTTCTTAGTGAGCACCTATGGCCCTATAGGAAGCTACATACCAAATTTCATTAAAATCCGTTCGGTAGTTTTGAAGAAATCGTGATTTAATAACTTTGATCCCCCAAACCCCCCTAAAATTTGAATTTTTTAAAACCCTTTCTTAGCCAGTGCCTATGGCCCTAGCGGAAGCTACATACCGAATTGCATTCCAATCTGTTCGGTAATTTTGGAGAAATAGTGATTTAGTAATTTTTACCCCCCAAACCCCCCTAAAATTTTAAATTTTTTAAAACCTTTTTTTAGTGAACACTTATGGCCATAGAGGAAGCTACATACCAAATTTCATTCCAATCCATTCGGTAGTTTTGAATAAATCTTGATTTAATAACTTTGATCTCCCCAAACCTCCCTTAAAATTTCGAATGTTTTCAAACCCTTTCTTAGTAAGCACCTGTGGCCCTAGAGGAAGCTACATACCAAATTTCATTCCAATCCGATCGGTAGTTTTGAAGAAATCGTTTTTTAATAACTTTGATCCCCCC
>JAGFPH010000326.1:51418-75694 GCA_018207615.1 Philaenus spumarius | reverse complement strand
AATCCGTTCGATGGCTTTAGAGAAATCGTGATTTTGTAACTTTGACCCCCCCAAACCCCCTAAAATTTCGAATTTTTTTAAACCCTTTCTTAGCGAGCATCTATGGCCCTAGAGGAAACTGCATACCAAATTTCATTCCAATACGTTCGGTAAGTTTTGATAAATCGTGATTTAGTAACTTTGACCCAACAAAAACCCCCCTAAAATTTTGAATTTTCGGAAACCCTTTCTTAGTGCTCGTCTAGAGTCTGTAAAGAGTATTAGTGAAAAATTTAATGTTTGTAGGCCTCGTGGTTTTGGAGAAAATGTGATGAGTGTGTGAGTCAATGAGTCAATGGTATTTGGCTTTTATAAGTATAGATAGTTAACTAGCTGGTTCCTGCTGGTTCGCTCGCACATGCGATTAAATAAATAAAAGGACTGTCGGGTAAATATTGTGCCTTACCATTACACGAAATTTAAAAAAAAAAGATGAATTTGGATCCGAGTTGCATGGCCCAAAAACTCGCAGTGAGTTTCTCCCAAATCGCTCTAGCAAACGTAAGTTATTAGTAATGAACAAATAAACTCTAAAAATCCCGATTTCCGTCAGTTTGTTACTCATAACTCCCAAACGAACATAAAAAATACAAATCAGGTTTTGAGGTGTATGTAACATCTATGTGTACATTTCACATTATTGCATACTGTTTTTATATACATTTATCAGTTAAACCAGCTTATACAGTAAATTAAAACTCAGACGATGTTGTCAAAGTGATAAGCTTTTCATCCAAATCAGTTGATTTATTTATAATGATCACGTCCGTTCGCAAAACCCCATAATTTCTAAATTTCAAAATAGGAATCCTAAATATTTCCTGTATAAAAAGTAGCCTAGATTAATCTCTAAAAAGTCCTCACTTGAAAATAAAATGTTCATCAAAATTGGTTCAGCCATTCCTGAGTTTAGCGCGGACAAACATACAGACAAAAAGACAAAAAAATTAAAAATGCATTTTTAGGTTTTGGTAAAGTGTGAATAACCATATGGGCTTAGAAAACAGTATTTATTTTGAAATCACAGGCAGTCACTTCAATTTTATTATACAGGGTGTACAAAAAGTCCCGCACTGGTTTAATATTTCGTATATAAAGAAAATTTGAAGGTAGATGTGATTAAAGATCCTACCCTATGTAAAAATACTATTTTATTAAGATTTCAAAAAAATTATCCGCCATCTTGGATCCGTCATTTTGAATGTAACTTTGTTTTTTTTAAATGGGAAGGTGGTCATGTAATACGTCATTTCGATGTAGAATTTCAAGAGAAAACCCACGGTGAGTTTGAAATTTTTATCCACCATCTTGGAATGAACTTCATTTTTTTTAATGGGAAGGTGGTCATGTGATACACCATTTCGATGTAGAATTTCAAGAGAAACCCAACAGTGAAACTTGCACATCCACATCTTTAACAGATTAAAAAGGCGGCAAAAAAACAACAAAATCGTGTTTTCCGACTTTGCCCCATTTTTCTGTATCATTTTTGTTAAAAATACTAATTATTATTATTTTTGGATTTAGAATTAAATAAGCTTTCAAACGATATGCCACAGAACGATATTTGGTTGAACCACTCGAAATCAGTTTTGAAAAATCAAAATGGCTGTAACTCGAAACATTTTAAATACTCATAAATATCGTTGTATGGCATATCGTTTGAAAGCTTACTTGATTCTAAATCCAAAAAGAATAATAATTAGTATTAAAAAAATAGTACAGCAAGATGGGAAAAATTGGAAAACAAGATTTCGTTGTTTTTTAATGGGTTAAAGATATGGATTTGCAAATTTCACCGTTGGTTTAAAAAAAAATTCTAAATCGAAATGATGTATCACATGGTCACCTTCCTATTTAAAAAAACAAAGTTACATTCAAAATGGCGGATCCAAGATGGCGGATAATTTTTTTGAAATCTTAATAAAATAGTATTTTTACATAGAGTAGGTTCCTCAATCACATCTACCTTTAAATTTCCTTTATATTCGAAATATTAAACCAGTGCAGGACTTTTTGTACATCCTGTATGTATAGATAATTAAGTACTGAAACCCTGCGGGTTAAGTAAGAGAAACTTTATAGGGAAATATACAAAATATAGAAAATTTCAATTTTTAGCTTCAATAGATGCAATAGATTACGAAATATAACCCTGTATACTGGTACATGTTGTTGCCTTTCATAAAACTATTAAACTTTTGATGTAATACTTAAGGCAGTGTTTTATAAAATTTGTATTTTCTTTTTTGAACATATTTTATATTGTTTGACTTTTGATCACTCTCAAATGCTTTTGACTCAGTGTTATAATTCAAAGCTGAACAAGTTATCTTCAGAGGGGACAGCTTACAACCAAATGGCTAAACTTAAGACAGTTTTGGACTTAATGCCACCCTTGGGTCCTCTACAAAGGGAATATATTATTTATATTATGCAGAGATATGAATCTTAAACAGGAGAAAGTTCATTATTTGTCAAAAACTGAAACGCCGCCACAATATTGTTACTATGTGTTGTATAATAGGTTTACACAAAGATTTAAAACTAAATAGAAACTAGCTTCTAACGCACAAAACAAAAAACTGAATAAATAAAATTGATATTATCTTTTTTCGGTACGTTACACTAATCCACTGCCGATTTTATACGATTTCTGCAGTTTTGGGCTGCGTGAACCCATCATCAGATCATATAAGGTTTTTTATTAGATGTTGAAATCGTTCCATACGGAGCGCGTTAATGTTTAAAAACAATGGTGATTAAAAAAGTACTTGTCGTGTGAATTCGGCAATAAATTCAATTACACGCTAAAGACCAAAATGGGGGGAAATAACAGTCACATTTATGACTGGCAACAAACTCGAGTCGAAACTGAAACCTCCTAACTAAAACTTAATTGACGACAAAGACAGGAACATACAGAATCACCTGCGACGACTGTCCAAGCTTTTACATAGACCAAACGGGGCACACTTTCGAAAAACGATTCAAGGAGCATTAACCAAAGAAAATGAAAATAAACGGTACCAGGAACTGGCACATACTTTCTCACAAACATTTTTAAATTACTAAACAGATTCGCTGTGACTTCATAATTGTAGGTGGGGTAGTAGAGGTGATTTATGAAAGTAGGAGATTAAGTAATAAATATTATTATTATTATTATCTAGAGAGAAAACTATTCGATCGATTTCAAAAAAATTTGCACCAAACACGTAAATTAGGCCTGTGTAGATGCACGAAAAAAGGTTTTGAAAAATGTTGAAAAACAACCCCCTTTATGGCCAAAAACCCCCCAAAAATCAGTTATTATTATTATTATTATTAGCTAAACGAGAATTTTTAGAAAGATGCTGTTTTTTTTTTGCATATAGTATTGTACATTAAAGGCTACAAATAAGCCTAATTTGATCAAAATCGTTAGAGCCGTTTTTTTATAAAAAAAGGTTTTGAAAATTTTTGAAAAACAACCCCCTATATGGCCAAAAAATCAGTTATTATTATTATTAGCTTAACGAGAATGTTTAGAAAAATGAGGTTTTTTGCATATGGTAGGGTACAATAAAGGCTAAAAATAAACCAAATTTGATCAAAATCGTTAGAGCTTGTTTTTTTATGAAAAAATAATAACTGATATTTTTGGGGTTTTTTGCCATCAACATTTTTCAAAACCGTTTGTCGTGCATCTATACAGGCCTACTTGACATGTCTGGTGCAAATTTGTTTGAAATCGATCGAATAGTTTTCGCTCTAGCTTTGTATACACACAGATATACAGACATACAGACATACGTACAGACATACAGACAGACATTTTGTAAAAACCACTTTTTTGGACTCAGGGGATCCCAAAACGGATATTTCGACAAAAATCTCAACATCGATTTTTTTTGCGATCACTATGCTTTCTCTATAGTCTACTATAGTATAGTGAGAAAGTAAAAATGTTTTCAAGCAAATTAAAACCTAAGAAATCAAGACACGCTGAACACCTAATTAATAACTGCCATACTTACTCCAACATTAACAATAATATGGACATCTTGCACACACCCAGTAAGGGACGTTACACGAGTGCCTTGGAGGAGTTCGTGATTTACAAAGCGTTTAAGAAAGAACCTACAAATATATTAAACTAGTGTACCCAGCAATGCTTCGCTATTGCTTGATTTAATTTAAAGGGTAGTTATTCCATTTCATTACATTGACTTAAGTATTCGAATTACAAAATAGTTTGTATGCCACTTAAAAACATACTACAAAAATTTAGATTTAGATTTTGTATACCTTTAGGCCTATAGATAATACAGTAAACCTTGTGTTTGCTTTTACCAAATCTAAAAAAACTGATAGTTGTGAAACCCTGATTTTAAACTAGCCCAATTGGTTCCAAATAAACGTGTTTTGGTTCATTGTAGGCCTAACCTAAAATTATGTTAACTTTTTGATTCAAATCAGATGTTTTATAATATATAGCCTATTTGTAACAACTAATGTTTGAATTAAAATATAGTAAGCATTAGTTGATTTTTGTTTTTGTTTTCTTTAAGTTGGTCAATCTAACCTAAAAAAGCTGTTGGTCTTGAAAAATAGTAAACTGATTATAAATTTGCTATTAAAGTTGCTATGGCAACGAATGTAAACAAACGTGACTTGTTGCTAGCTGTTTATACGAACAGCTGTTTTTGTGCGCTATGGCCTTGGGTCCATACAAAAGAGGCTGTTTAGTTTTTCCAAATTTGAAACTATTTCGGGAAACTTTTCATATTTTCTTTGTATACAAACCTGGATCGGACTATTACGAACATTTTAAAACAAAAAATAGCCAAATTGGTCCAGCCGTTCTCAAGTGATGCGCTTACACAGGAACGGCAATTAATTTTTATTATCAGATGAACAACTCTAGTACTCCTCCAATATTTATTAAAAAATTAGTAATTAACAAAATAATAAATTTTATTATAAAAAAGCGAGGGTTGCGTTTATTACATCTTTATAATAACTCTACTTTTGTAAATAGCTACCAATGAAATATTTTTAACATTTGATGTCAAGCACCCCACGCTTACTTACATTAAAATTAATGATTTTGTTGATTACTAAATGTTTATTTTAAACTTATTAAAAATATTTAATTACAATTAATTACTGGACTTTAAATCAAAATAGAACGCACTATTCATGCTTAGAAATTATTTTCTGCTTTTAAATCAGTTTGCAATTAAAACGAGATTAGTCTTTTTAACTATAATTTATTAATGTACAAAATATGTATTTTTGATTGTCAATAGATCATGTAAAAGTTAAATTTTAAATGCGTTAAGTGAAATTAATTGCCTGATCGTTCTAACTAAAAACAAGTATATTAATTCTTTCTTAAATTTTGTTCATGCTTTATACTTCAGTTTGTATTTGTTTCTATTGCTAAATATTTATTTTGATAAGTAAACCTGGTTTATTTGGAAGAGGAGGTTAAGTGCCGTAGAGCGCAACTTACTTTGTTAATGTCTAAGAGTAGCCTACGCATGTGTTTGTGTTTCTTTATTTTGTATCTAACTTGTATATTTAAAAAGTTGAAAACCATTATTATTTTACCAGTTATTATAATTTATGTTTAATTTAAATTCATGTTGTAGGTGTATTACTAATATTATTCCGTTTTGAATATCATTAACATATCGTTGTTGCTATCTTTCTATACACAGTTTAGAAGCGAAAACGCGGAACAAAAGTTCTCTTAAAGTTTATGTTGAAATCATTTCTGTAACGATTCCTTATAATAAATAATAGTTTAAAAAACTAAAAAAATACGCTTTAAAAAGCAAACCGAACTAAACATTTGAAAATAATTGTAAAAAAAGTGTGAGGTGCTTTTCATCAAATGTTACAAATATTTCATTGGTAGATATTTATAAAAGTAGAGTTATTATAAAAAATATAGTATAACTCACCCTACTTTTTTACATATATTTTCAAATCTTTAGTTCGGTTTGCTTTTAAAGCGTATTTTTTTAGTTTTTTAAACTATTATTTATTTTCTTATTTTTTGTCTTGTTTTTTAGTCTGGGACCATGATCAGTGCTCACTTAATACACCCAACAAAATTAATGAGTTCCCGAATTGTCTGCATATCGTCGTGAATCAACCTGTATATAAAGTTTTTATTGACACCCGAAAACGTGTTCTGGTGACCATGGTCAGTGCTCACTTAATACACCCAACAAAACTAATATTGCATTGTCATCGTACCTTTATTTGATGAATTTTACCGGCAGGCTTGGTATTTTTAAACATTGTTATTTTTTCGTATTCTATTTAGCAATCAATTGTTTCACATTCGATTTCACAGGTTTCTCTTCTGAATGTGATCCTAACTTGAATTTTTAGAATTGCGTTTCGTTGCCCCAGTACTAAATTACGCTCGGTGAGGCTTTCTCTCAATAAGTTTAATGACTTTGAAGAAGCCAGCTCACTTTCCCAACAACTTGTTATCGCCGTAAAGTTTAATTTCCCCAGATGTTAACGTCTCCAGTGTCGGGCAACTTTGTTTTAGTCAATCCAAGTATGATATCTTCACTCAACTTTTGCGGGTAGAACACGTAA
This sequence comes from Philaenus spumarius, assembly GCA_018207615.1. Lineage (NCBI taxonomy): Eukaryota > Metazoa > Arthropoda > Insecta > Hemiptera > Aphrophoridae > Philaenus > Philaenus spumarius. The sequence continues at coordinate 69,049 of JAGFPH010000326.1, read as the reverse complement.
TGCTGTACTGTTTCAAAGCACTCTTTTAGCGATATTTCCACAGTTTAAAATAGGGTTGTTTAAAAGGTAATTTTTTTTTAACGCTCAAGTATATTATAATATGTTATCTATCCTATTACTTTAAATGAGCAATTCTTGTATCTATGTTTGTATCTGTCGCGGATCTCGAAAACGGGTCTAACGAATTCAAAGAAATTTTGTATTTAGGTGTAGTTTTCATTTTTAAGCACACCCATATAGTTGTATTTCGTGTAAAAACGCAATTTTTTGAGAAAATCTAATTTAAAAGTTGACATTTTTTAACATAGGGTCTTATGGGTTGCCATGTCTGTTACAAAATAACAACGAAATAGTAAATAAAGCGATCAAAAAAGTTGTTTATAAACAAGCCAATTTATACTGTTTTAGCACGTTGGAAATAGAGTGGAATAGAACTGAGTATTATCCAAAATCAGTTGTTCATTGGATAGTTTTTAATTACTGTTAAAAAACAAGCTAATTTATACTGTTTTAGCACGTTGGAATTAGAATAAATTGGGCCTGATTTAACAATTTATTTTGTCAAAAAAATAGGTAAACTTGACAAAGATGGATACATTCTAGTAGTCAATTTTGTAATATAGGCCTGGCACATTTCTGAAACATAGTATTGAGGTTATGTTAATCCTGCAATAATTTTTACTATATTTAGGACTGGTTTCAAAACTTCAGTTGACAGAAGATAGTAGAACTAGGACTAAAATCGTAATTAAAGCCTCTCACGTTTCTAAAGCATGTATTTGAGGTTATAATTAATCTTGTAATTACTGTTAATGGTGTTGCTCTTTGGGGGAACTCGGTAGAGTCTGGAAACATTTTTTCTATCCAAAAGAGAATTATAAGATAAATTTGTAATTTAAAAGGTAGGCAATCTTGCAGAAATTCATTTACGAAATTAAAATTTTTAGCTCTGTATATACATCCTGAATGTCCTGCTCTTTTTTAGAAGTAATTATATGGGTGTCGATCAGTACAAACATGGATATTCCATGAGACGGCAAATGCTTCAATACCCAGTACATAGATTAAAGTTGTTCGAGGACGGGGTGCGCTATTCTGGTCTCAAATTGACACAACAGGTTGCCAGACAATTTTTACTATATTTAGGCCTGGTTTCAAAACTTTAGTTGACAGAAGATAGTAGAACTAGGACTAAAATCGTAATGAATGCCTCTCACGTTTCTACAGGTTGTATTTGAGGTTATAATTAATCTTGCAATTTCTGTTAATATATTTAAGCCTGGTTTCATAATTTTAGTTGACAGAAGATTAACGAGATTTAGCGAATTTTCCAACTGCGAGCGAAGCGAAGCAGCCATCTGAGGCCGAAGGCCTAGTACTAATATTATAAAGAGGTAAAATGTGTTTGTTTGTAGGTAGGGAGTAATCTGTGAAACTACTAAACCGATTGAAAGAAAAGTTTTACTAATCAAAAGCTACACTATCCCTGAGCCACATAGGCTATAATTCATTTTGATAAAAATATTTTAATTTCAATATTTGTAAATTTGGTCGGAAAAAATGCTTAGATTAGGCCTAGACTGATGAACCAACACATGTATTTACCTTTATTACTACAGCAACCAATTGAATATAATAACAGATAAAACAGCCGTTTGCTCCAATATTTCCATTAACTGCTGATTTCAAACTTTGAAGCAATTATTTGTATTACCAACTTTTAGGTTAGGGGTGTATTAAAGTGTAGGCTTGAGCTTTGCTGGTTCTTTTGACCTTCATTTACGAAATAATTTGCTTTGATCATTTAACATTATTTACCATCTTAGCTTTGGGGTTATTACTAATCTTACACCTTTATTATAAAGAAAACATAACATTATTTTGTGTATAGAAGGTTCTAACCGGTTTGACGAGCATTTTCCCCTAGTGTTTTCAACAGGGGTAAAAAGACCGTATTCGGTGAGTAGATTTTACTATAGTGAGTGTTACAATATCGAAAAATTGAGTTAACTTTTAGAAAAACGTCTAAGATAACCGTAAAAACACAAAATATGGTTTTCGTTTTACTTACCAACACTGGACGTTTTTAATCTCAGATACCAAAACACTTCTCGTCAATGTTCAAGATTTTAAAAATGGAAAAAGTAATTTTCGGAAAATGGAGAAAGCCTATAAAAAAAATTGTAAATGTCGTTCAGAAGGATGGAAACTCAAAGAGTGATAAAAACTGAACATTTTTGCTATTCAACTTGTAGTCATATCTTCAACCATTTCAAAATGGCAGCCAAAACACAAATTCTAGGATTTTACCTCTCTTTTAGTAAAGAGAATGGAAACTTACGAAGGCAATACGTAAACATTATCTATATTATAGGCCTACATAAAATTCAAATAACACTCACTGACTCACTCATCACGTAATCTCAAAAACCACCGAACGGATTTGAATGAAATTTGGTATGTAGCTTCTTCTAGGGCCCTGGGTGCTCGCTAAGAAAGGTTTTTAAAAAATTCGAAATTTTAGGGGGGTTTGGGGGGTCAAAGTTACTAAAAAAACACTGATTGGATTGGAATGAAATTTTTGGTATGTAGCTTCCTCTAGAGCCCTAGGTGCTCGCTAAGAAAGGTTTTTAAAAAAATTCGAAATTTTAGGGGGGTTTTGGGGGTAAAAGTTACTAAAAATCCCCATAAGAAATACATAGTACATAATATATGTATTGATATATATTTTTGGTTAATATACATTTAACTTTGATTTGTCTATCCGTGCAAAGCCGGATCGGGCCAGCTAATTAGGTATATTCTTTGAAATAAAAAAAATTAAATAGTAAAAAATTATTTTTATAACATTATACAAAAATTACTTACACTTACGAAATTATTTACATTTTCGATTTGAAATTTCTCCAAATCCAATCACACCTCCCAAAAAGCGTTGAACAAAAAATACTCTCCTTAGATCATTTGAGTTCAAAATACTACAAATGTCCCATTGAAAGTATCGTGATCCATTCATAAATTGTTTATAATATCAACGAAAAACCCCCAAAATGTCCTAATTTATTGCTAGTGAGAAAGTAAAAATCAGATTTTCTTTGCTCTATTTGCTGGGCTAAATCTTTTTAAACCTTTTCTGGTCAAAGGACTAGGTCGTATTTTCAATGTCACTATTTTTTGGACGATCATTTTGAGATAGGTACACTTGTTCACCCATTAACGTTTCAGTTTATTCTACAGCAAATATTTATATTTATATTTATGGTGATGCCAATGCAAAATACAAAATCCCTAATTTAGCTCATCATTTTTACATTTTACATTTAAAAATATATATATAGGAATTTTTACGGGAATGATGATTGATTAGGACAGAGGCACTTGGATCTAAGTTAGGTGGTGGGGGTAGCTGTGACCTGTACATAATTTAAGAAAGAGATCGAAATAGACGCGCAATATCCCCAACATTTGTCTACAAAATCCCTAATATTGTGCATAATTTTTACATTCTTTTACAGGAATTTTAAATATTTCGGAATAAAAAGAAGCCTAAAATATTCTCTGAAAATCTCTCTACATATTAATGAAAGTTTCGCCAAAGTCGGTCCAGCGATTCTGGAGATTAGCCCGGCCAAACAAACAGACCGACAATTTGTAAATGTGTGTTTGGTTTTGGTAATGTGTGAATAACAACATGAGCTTAAAAAAAAGCTTATATTTTGAAATCACAGACAGACACTTCAATTTTACTTGCAAGTTTAGATTGTCAGTTTCACAAATTTAGATTCAAGTCTGTTTAAATAAAAGAGCACTGTGGCGACAAAATCACACTGATTTGAATAAAAACCCCGAACCACAAAACAAGAAACAAAAACAATAACTAAACAACTAAATTGTAAGTTATGTTTAATACGTTACCCTCTGAGGATGATGAACATGTCATCAAAATGTACATAAGGGTAGTAAACATAACTTACAATTTAGTTATTTAGTTATTGTTTTTGTTCCTTGTTTTGTGGTTCGGGGTTTTTATTCAAATCAGTGTGGTTCAAGTCTGTCTTCGATACAATATTTAATTCAACAGTTCAATTGAATTACATTCTAAATGGTAAGTTAGAAAAAAGTATAGTAGATGTTTTATTTCGTGAAGAACAATGGATGTATTTATAGTACGATATTGAATTATGCACAATTCCCGCACCAGGTCATATTGTCAGGACAATAGCGATATCAATGCAATAATCCTTTCCCTGCCTGCCCTACACAGGGGAGTTTTGTAGATAAAGGGATTTGCCGTGATTTGAAATGCGGTCGGTTAAGCCTCTCTCAAAGCTACTCAACACTACACAGTACCTTGTCAGAGTTAATTACGTACAACTTACTCAACAATACAGTTAATTGTTGGTTAATAAATGATAATGTTAACCGTAGTAATTACCTATATATATATATATATATATATATATATATATAATTAAAGTGACTGTTAATAGTAGCGTGTCATGTCAGTTTGCAAAAGCCCTAATTCTGTCCATAATTTTACAATTTTACTTTCTCACTAAACTATAGCATAGAAAAAGTATACTGATCGCAAATATCAGTTTTGGGACCCCTGAGTCCAAAAAAGTGTTTCTTACAAAATGTCAGTCTATATGTCTGTATGTGTACAAAGCTAGAGAGAAAACCATTAGATTGATTTCGAACAAATTTGCACCAGACATGTCAATCAGACCTGTATAAATGCACGAAAAAAGGTTTTGAAAAATTTTGAAAAACAACCTTATTTTTGACCAAAACACCCCTAAAAAATCAGTTATTATTTTTTTATAGAAAAAACGATCTAACGATTTTGATAAAATTTACCTTATTTGTAGCCCTTAATTATTGTTTAGGTAATAATAATAATAATATGTGAATTTTTGGCTGAAAAGGTGGTTGTTTTTCAAAATTTGTCACAACCTTTTTTCGTGCGTCTACATAGGATTAATTAACATGTTTGATACAAATTCGATCGAAATCGATTGAATAGTTCCTCTTTAGCTAATAATAATAATATTTATTACTTACTCTCCTACTTTAATGTACTATCCTCTCTCCTACTTTAATACAATTATGAAGTCACAGTTGGGGTTACATACGGGGGTTGGAGTGCGAAGCACGCAATGCATTGTGTATTGAAGATACTCCCAATATGCGGAATGACGTGCGAAGCATTTGCAGCTATTCAGCACCGTCGTGAATAGATCTATTTCCTGAATTATTGGTTGAAACCCTAAAACGTAGGCCTATAAACTTATTTTGGAAATTTGCTGAACTCACCTCAGCGGTTCAGCTGCGTGATCGAATTATTACATTTTGTTACTATATATATATATATGAGTCCTTTTTATCATGTTCAGTGCTCTTTCTTTTCTTTTTATTACTTACATACCTTTTGTTTAATTTATCAATGATTGCCGTGTCATATCCATTCACTGATGCTAAATATTTGATGGTGTTCAGTTCAATTTTGTAGCTTTCTGCGTTCAAGGGAACATTGTTGAGTCTGTGTAATTAGGCTATATGTGGCTAATTTGTGGGTCACTGGGTGGTCTGAACTGGAATGGACAGTTTGGTCTGTTTGGCTAGGTTTTCTATATATGTTGTAAGAATGGATGTTGTTATTTTGATGATAATGAGGTCTAGCAATAGGTTATGGCTATACATACATTATTGGCATGTAACAAAGTTCGAAATAATCAAATTTTATGCTGCACTATGTAGAAGACTATTGTACTCGTGTATACTTAATTTAAGATTTAAGCCGATTGATCCCATACAAAAGAACTATATTGGTAACGTATTCAACCTTAATATGACCCCCAGGTTTTTGAAACAAAAATTACATAATTACGTAAGCAAAATTATTATTTCCATCAGTGAAAGATTTATTTATAATTATTAACTGTTTCAAGTGATACAAAAATAAAATTGACTGGTTGTGTTTTAGTTGTTTTTAACATCCACACTAATGCTTAGTTGCGACCTATCCACACTAATGCCCTTCATAGTATCACAATAACACATTATCAAATCAATGCTCTTTAGATCAAGAACTGACAGCTCTGAGACATTATTCAGACAATTGGTTATATTATCTCTTCGTAAAGTCAATACGGTATTGAAGATGGTATTTATAAACAAAGTGGCTGTGAGCAAATAATCTTCAATGGTCTCTTCACGTAGGGAAAAGTTCTGCACTTTACCAAAATCTAGGCTGACTTTTTATCAAAAAACCTACTTGTACCACGCACCAAAGTTTTTTAATTCCATATCAATAGATATAAAACAAATCCATGGAACCAAACAATTTTAGAGAAAAATTTAAAATTGGTTGTTACAGAGTGTTAATGTTAACCCTTCGACTGCATAACATAATTTATTGAATTAAGGGTCTGCTCCAGTAAACGAGAAAGCAACCGGAAACGCAAGCGCTTCTCTCTTTAACCGTATCTAAACAGTGCAATTTCTTGCAGCTGAGCGCTTTGACATTGTCTCTTCTCAAACCATTTTATACATCCATCTTTTGTTATTGAGTGTTCGTGTAAACTGAATATTCTTTACAAAATTTCGGATCCGGCTTGCAAATTACTTTTCATTATTAATTTTTTACTGTGTTAGGAAAAAAATTCAAACTTTGTACTTACAAAATGTCAATTACAAAAGAAAAAAAAAGCGTTTAAAAAAAATATAAACTCAAAACGGATGCGTATTGTAATTGTGCTTAAAATGAGACCTTGCAAATAATTTTATGATAAAAAATAAACGAAACAAATGGTTTGAAATTTAACATTGCTCTTATGGGATAAAAATCCATGATGACCGCCACTACAGCAGACCCTTAAGGGAAGAAGGCAATGTTACTTATATATTGGGGAGGAGGATTACTCTGGGTAGAACCGAGTTATAAACAGTTTAAAATCATTTTTTAAGTTACGAGGATAGGTTAGGGCAGTCTCTTGGTCTTATTTTTGTTGCAATTTTTTTAAGGTAAACCCAAAAACTGGCTTTGCCAACGGGGTTGCCTAATTTCCTGTTTTTTGTATTCGGTTGGCATTTCATATAAAGTATTGTATATGTTATGTATTTAATCAAACTTTATTAAACAATTAAAACACTTATGCATAGTAGGATTTAAGTAGATATTGTGTATGTATACAATCTATATATATATAAAAGCGAAATAACACTTACTCACTCACTCATCACGATTTCTCAAAAACTACTGAACGGATTGAAATGAAATTTGGTATGTAGCTTCCTCTAGGGCCATAGGGTCTCACTAAGAAAGGGTTTGAAAAAATTCGAAATTTTAAGGGGGTTTGGGGGATCAAAGTTATTAAAAAACGATTTCTTCAAAACTACGGAACGGATTGGAATAAAATTTGGTATGTAGCTTCCTCTAGGGCCATATAGGTGCTTACTAAGAAAGCGTTTGAAAAAATTGGAAATTTTAGGGGGGTTTGGGGGGTAAAAATTACTAAATCACGATTTCTCCAAAATTACCGAACATATTGGAATGCAATTTGGTATGTAGCTTCCTCTAAGGCCATAGGCGCTCGCTAAGAAAAGGTTTCAAAAAATTCGAAATCTTAGGAGGATTTGGGGGATCAAAGTTATTAAATCACGATTTCTTCAAAACTACCGAACGGATTGGAATAACATTTGGTATGTAGCTTCCTCTAGGGCCATAGGTGCTCACTAAGAAAGGGTATGAACAATTTTGAAATTTTAGGAGGGGTTTGGGGGTACCAAAGTTATTAAAATCATAATTTCAGATCTTTTATTATTATGACACTAGTGCTTTTATTATTTAAGATCTATATATATATAAAAGTCAAATACCACTCACTGACTGAACACTTAAAAAGAATACAATTACGTTAAAAAGACTGAAAATAGCAACCACCACGGGCAACGCCGTACGGGTCACCTAGTTTATATATAGGTATATATATTTGTATAGCCGATTGTATTCTTAAAGGGGAAATACAAATTCATTAATATTATGTTCAACCATACGAATAAAATAAAGGAATCTATTTTTGGCGAATAATTTGGAAAAATCGATTAGACGTATTATGCAGTGAAGACTATTAAATCTAATCACACATTTAAAACCCGTCAGTTACAACATAACTTCCAATTAAAGAATCATAACTAGAAGTCGATTAACATTTAATTTTCATACACAAGTACAAAATAAATACGTTTTCTCCAAGGAATATTTATTATACCGAATTCCCAATGGTTACTTGATAAAACTCGTTCAAAAATGCTTTGCTCCTGTGATTCCGCTGTTTGTAGCCAAGTCACGGACACGTACAGTCACGTTCAAATAAAATACTCAAACTCGGAATATCAGTCTACGAGTGGAGATGCATTGGAATGAATTATTTATGATCTCCCGATGGCTTTAACTCTTGGTATTTTAATTGAATCGTGGTTACGGCTAAGTACTACTTATAATACTTGGGTTTACCGGTGAAATATCTACATTATTTTTGTCGGATGAATATGTATCTATACTAATATTAATAAATAACTAACAAAATCTCACAATAAATACGTTTACCAACCTCAAACGCGTTTCAACGACAATATCGCCATCCTCAGTGATGCACTGGCTATAGTAACCAAACTATAACTAATCTAACAGTATGACAACGCACCGTATAAATACCTAAACAGAAGGGGCGTACCCTACATGTGACGTGTCATAAACCTATACTAAAGCGTTAAATACCGCTTATGGTTAATCAAATAGCTTAAAAATAACAATGTAACTAAAATTACTAAATAAGTGTCCTAAAAAATGCATAGGTCAAACCATAAGATGTATGAAGATACGAGGTAAAGAACACTTTTCTCATTTAAAACATAATAGGCCTGATAAATCTGCTATGGCTAAGCACTGTTTAGATTAAAATCATCATTTTAAAATAGAAAATTCTAAACTGCTGAAAAATGTAACTAAACCCAACTCATTGGACGCTTGGGAAACTTTTTATATTAACAAATACCGTAACATAATAGTGAATAATGAATTAGATCCTTTACAGAATTCTTTATTAATGTAATAATGCAATTTTTTTTAAATATTTATATTAGTTTAGTAATTTTATTTAAGTTATTTTGTTATTTTTTGAGGTTAGCAAAGGTATTTATTGTTAGATTTTGTTTTCAGGTTTTATTTTATCCATACTAATATTATTAAGAAGTAAAATTGGTTTGTATGTAGAGGGTAATCTCTGGACTACTGAACCGATTGAAAAAATAGTTTTACTAATAAAAGAGCTACACTATCCCTGAGTAACATGGGCTATAATTCACTTTGATACAAACATTTTTTATTTTAATATTTGTAAATTTAGTCGGAAAATATCTTAGGTTAGACCTAGACTGATGAACCAACACATGTATTTGCATTTATTACCATACCAACCAATTGAACAAAATAACAGATAAAACAGCTGTATGCTCCAATATTTCCATTAACAGCCGATTTCAAACGTTGAAGCAACTATTTTTGTATTTCTAAGTTTTAGGTTAGGTGTTAGGTAAAGTGTAGACCTGAGCCTTGCGGTTTCTTTTAACCTTTATTATAACTGCAGTTATAAAATATACGAAATAATTTGATTTGAACATTTAACATTATTTACCATCTTAGCTTTAGGGTTATTATTAATCCTACAATTTTATTATAAAGAAAACATAACTTGAGTTTGTGTATGAAGGTTTAAACGGGGTTGGCATGAGGAGCACGCATGGGTTTCCCCTAGCCTACTATAAAGTTCAAATATCATTTTGTATCGTCCATATATTCAATTAAGTATATTAGTATATTATAAACAGGAATTGTGTTTACACTTATCCTTAGATTGTAGAAATTGAGAATTCATTCGACGCATAGGAGGACAATATTAATAACTTTTGCCTACATCTACGATATGTCACACAACGATATTTGGGAGTATTTAAAATTTTTGAGTTACACCCATTTTGATTTTTTCAAAAATCAATTTCGAGTAGTTCAACCAAATATCATTGTGTGGCATATCGTTTGAAAGCTTATTTAACTCTTTAAATTAAGCCATCCGTGATCCAAGATGGCGGATAAATTTTTTGTTATCTTAATAAAATAGTAGGTTCCTCAATCACATCTACTTTCAAATTTTCCTTATATATGAAATATTAAGCCGTACCCAGACTTTTTTGACACCTTGTATAGGCCTATATAAAAATGAATGTATCTTTGCTTCTGTGTTTCTTTGTCCTATTTAGACTCAAAAGCTAATCGACCGATTTCATTAGAATTTCACAGTTTATTTATATGATTGCCAGTAGTGTTTATACGTTAAAATTACTGCAGTATAAACGGTTGAAAAGGGGTACCTACCCCTATACAACAAATATAAATTTAACAAATTTCCAACTAGCTATAATACTAAAATTATGTAATATTATTTTTAAGGTATAACAAAACTATTTGGAATTTGTTTACTTAAGTCAAAGGGGAGTAATGGAATAACTACCCTTAAAATTAAACAGTAACCCAAAGACTTAATTTTACTATAATCTCAAAAACTACTCAACTAATTTCACTTACATTTCTCAATTTACACATATAACTAACTAGGATATTTCAGAGAACATGGTAGCTACCCTTATGCAACAAAAATTGTAATCTCTGGAACTACTGAACCGATTTAAAAAATAGTTTTACTAATAAAAAGCTACTCTATCCCTGAGTAACATAGGCTAGAATTCATTTTGATAAAAAAACAAACATTTTTTATTTCAATATTTTTGTAAATTTAGTCAGAAAATATCTTAGGCCTAGACTGAATACCAACAAATGTATTCACATTTATTACCATCGCAACCGATGGAATAAAATATTAGATAAAACAGCTGTTACCTCCAATATCTCCATTAACAGCTGATTTCAAACTTTTAAGCAATTATTTATATTTCTACCTTTTAGGTCAGGTTTTTATTAAAGTGTGGACCTGAGCCTTGCTGTTTTTTTTAAGCTTTATTATAACTGCTGTTATAAAATATACGAAATAATTTGATTTGACCATTTAACATTATTTACAATCTCAGCTTTGGGTTATTCTTAATCCTACACATGATTATGTGCATAGAAGGTTCCAACGGGGTTGACGTGCATTATTCATAATTTTCTCAATTCTGTGTACATCTCATATTCTCATGTTATTATGTATATCTGTAAATATACATCATGACACATTTTACTCGACAATTGGTCTAATAACGATTATAAATATGGTTCCCGATAAAATTTGTCTAAACAGACTTAAAATAATCTAGGTATCAGTTATACAAAATGTTTAGCGTATTAAAAGAAATAGCTGCATTCGAACCTACAACCAAGTGAATGAAAGTGTATTAAATCTCCAGCCAGCCAGAATATTTTTGAAGATTACCATAATAGCTTCCTTTACAATGAACAGATTTTGATTGTTCACACTTTTCTTGTATTTGTTTCCAAACAGATGCCTTTGTTGTAGTAACACGGAGCACAGGTAAACGCTTCCATACAACAACAATGATGTCTGATAACATTGTTGCCAACAATGATATTGTGACGTCATTCAGGAATTTTACTTTGAAACGAATGGTGACGTCACACGCAGTTCCTTGACTCGGGCCATTGTTGAAAGGGAAACATGATGACAATCGCTATTTCTTTTCTCTGTTCAAAGCGAAGGAATTCTCGTACCTTAGGATGTCCTGAACGTGTGTTATTTTCTAAAAAGAATTTTCTATATAGGTACATAACTTTTAATAATAGATTAATAATATTTTAAATTCGTTATATAAGTTCAGCGTTCGCTCGTTGTCAGTATATTAAATCTGCATTAATACTTTGAATGTGATAAAAATGGTCCTTTAGTATTTATTTATATATATATATAATTCTTCTGTACGTGTGTTTGTCACTGAACATAAACGGCAGGACCAATTTTTGTGAAATTTTGTATGTGTGTTTGAGTGGGTCCCTGGATGGTTTCAATTAACAATTGGAAGGTTGAAATGGAGTTGCTACCTCTATACAATAACCACAAATTTAACTAGCTTCCTACAAATTACAAAGCTAAAATTATGTAATATTATTTTTAAGTGATATACAAAACTATTTTCAATTTGATTACTTAAGTTAATGGATGAAATGGAATAACTACCCTTAAAATAAAAATAATAATCCACTTACTTTTTCCATATTCTCAAAAACTACTACTATTAATTTTACTAAAATTTCACATTTTACACATATTAGTACCAGGATTTTTTTAGAGAATATAGTCACTGTAAAAAAAAAAGATTGTCCACAAGAGTTGTATGATTTTCCATAATTCATATCCAAGAAATATTTATATACAATTGACAGTAACAGTAATTTGGTTTTACTTTGGTTTTAGTGTTTAATATCATTTTAATGACAATGAGTATCACTGTAATAAAAGAGGAAAATGACAGAAGAGAATGATTGGAAAATTGTGGGTGGATCGTTACCACGATGTTATGGTATTATTAGTTAACTAAATTTTGTCTACGATATTAAGGTTGCCAAACTAACATAAATGAATTGTTTCAACTTAAATGGCATTTAAACTCCATTATGTCAATACAAAATAATTTGACCACGCAGCTGAACAGCTAACGTGAGTTGATTTCCAAAATCAAGTTTATATGTTTTAGGGTTTCAACAAACTAATTGGGAAATTGGCTTACTCACTATGGCGCTGAATAGGTACCTACGTATACGAAATATGGCAGTAGAGTTTGTTTGCACTTACGCCAACTACTAACGCTTCGACTCACGCTCCCCTTCGTTCCAACTCGCTATGCTAGTTTGCATCTAGACCTATGGATTATGGATAATGGACGGCTTCGCTTCCTTCTCAGCATACAAACTCAGCTTCGGATCAGAAGAAAGTGGATTTGTACCGGGTACTTTTATGCTATTTTACGTTTTGGTCTATTTTGCTGGGACCTAGCGACCAAAACGGTGTTTTAAAGGTCGTGTAGAAAAACAAAATGTGCTATCATATCCTACATTTATTTTGTTAGATAAAACTCAAACAAATTTCATTCTACTACAAAAAATCTAAAACCATTAGTTACGGTCAAAAATTTACTACCGGTTGTAGGATTTTTTTTGATAACGAAATTGTACGAGCTACTGTACTTAGCCAAAATCGGACTAAAATACGGCCGTTAAAGTGAGAACACATATATATATACTAGCTGACCCGTATGGCGTTACCCGTGGTGGTTGTTATTTTCAGTCTTTATAACGTAATAGTATTCTTTTTAAGTGTTCAGTCAGTGAGTGGTATTTGGCTTTTATACATATAGATCTTATAGATCATATAGATTTTTTGAAACCCTTTCTTAGCGAGCGCCTATGGCCCTAGAGAAAGCTACATACAAAATTTCATTCCAATCTGTTCGGTCATTTTGGAGAAATCGTGATTTAGTCATTTTTACCCCCCAAACTCCCCTAAAATTTCCAATTTTTTAAAACCATATTTTAGTGAACACCTATGGCCCTAGAGGAAGCTACATACCAAATTTCATTCCAATCCGTTCGGTAGTTTTGAAGAAATCGTGATTTAATAACTTTGATCCCCCCAACCCCCCTAAAATTCCGAATTTTTCAAACCCTTTCTTAGTAAGCACCTATGGCCCTAGAGGAAACTACATACCAAATTTCCTTCCAATCCGTTCGGTAGTTTTTGAGAAATCGTGATGAGTGAGTCAGTGAGTGAGTGAGTGATTGGTATTTTGCTTGTATATATAGATGTATATACAATTTTTATTGACATCCCAAAACGTATTCTAGGGATCGATACTCATTTACTAACCCCGGCCTCAAATCTAGCCGTAAGGGTCACTTCAATAGCTCATCTTGCCTATAGAAATTCTGTAATAACGAATTCAACTCATGTATAAAGGCAGGTTCAAATAATGTTTTTATTAAATATTAAAAATAATATAAACATTTAAAACTTAAAACAAATATTCACTTTGATAAAGAAATTCTACCATAAAGGTAGTTTTTTGGTGGTGTACCGTGCAGTGCGGTTTTCCTGAAAATCCGATAAATTCATCAAACCATGTAGATACTTCAACGTAATATATTTCCAAGTGTAATTTCTAAAATAAATATCAGGTCTGTTAAGAGATTTAGTTAATATTACCTAACAGTGGTTTTGATAATCTTTCGCAACGATCACCACATCAATCACTCCGAAATCAAATTAACAATGCATCAAAGTGAAATCAAGGACAAGAGGCTTATCTGTGAATACTTCCTCCAGATAATAGGATAATTAATCATTACTGCAATGGTAACGTTGTCACTAAACTGCCTGACTAGGTATTCGATAGTTAAACGTATAGTAGTTATAATTTGCCAAGCTATTCATATGTAAAAGAAATATTGATCAAAACTAAATTAAATTCGGTTCATACGTTTGGGAGCTACGATGCCACAGACAGATACACAGACAAACAGATACACAGACAAACAGATACACAGACACACAGATACACAGACAAACAGATACACAGACAAACAGATACACAGATACACAGACAAACAGATACGCAGACACACAGATACACAGACAAACAGATGCACAGACAAACAGATACAAACGTTAAACTTATAACACACCTAGGTTTGCGCTGGGGGTTAAAAAAGAAAGCTAGAATAGATCAAAATGTGAACACAACAATTACAAAAACAGATGACATAATTGTTACAGTTTATTGAGGGTGACCAAGTAAACGTTGCATCCGTAATACACACAACGGTTTTCCTACAGCTGCTTTTTAAATATTAGTGTTTTAGTTTTAAAAAAGATATTTTTTACTAAACAAAAAGTGTTAACAGCACAATATAGTTCAAAAACTTTGTGTATATTCCAGATAGTATTTTAGTTCACATGTGCGCCACCAAGATCAAAAACTTTAAAACATAGCCTTCATCATCTGTTTATTTTGAAAGTGTTGAATGGGTTGGTTGCCTTCAGCATATTGTGAAAACATAGCTGTACATACAGAGTGTCCCCGAACTCCCTCTACCCCTTTTGTAGATATGTTCTGGCATCAAGAAAAAACATATTTCACAATATAAACATGGGTCTACGGTGCTTATTTTTTCGTCTGTCTGTCTATATGTGTTTTTTACAAAATACTCAATATTTTTAAAAGTAGAAAAGATATTGAGCTCAAACTTTGTATACCTATTTTTTGTGTAACTTTTTATCACAGTACGAAAAATTATAACATTATTTAAAATATTTTCAAAATGGAGGCCAGTCATAATTTTTAATGTGAAATATCTCAAAAACCGCTAACTTTACAAAAAAAATTACAACAGACAAATAGTTTACTTTTTCAATTATAAACACAATGTTTTTTTTATTTTGTCTGTAGCTTAAAGGATAGCAGAGATATTGACAAAAAAGGCAAAATGTTGATAGTTGTCAACAATACCCAGAATTACGTTAAAAACTAAATATTTTAACGTTATGAGCTAAAATAATGTCTGGTTTAATTTGAATATAAAAATGTTGAACGTAATTTCGACTAATTCAACCACGTGACGTGAGTTGAGCAAATTTCCAAAATTAAGTTTGTAGGCCTATGTTTAGGGTTTCAACCAACAATTTGGGAAATAGGTCTATTCACGACGGTGCAGAATAGCTGCAAAATGGTACTCACGCCATTCCGCATATTGGGAGTATCTTCAATGCACATATTGAGTTCTTCGCACGCCAACCCCACGGCAGAATCCACCACATGGCTGTGAACCGAGAACTTCTATGATATTTAACGTTTTGATCGATTTTTGGGGAACCAAGCGAGCTATAAGGTCGCGTAAAAAAAAAAGGCGGAATGCGTTTAAAGCATAGCCTGTACGGAATTTTAATTAAACCTGTTGCTTCCAGGAAACACCTAAATTATAGAAAACTGTTTTATTACGTTGTTCCACCCAAGGTGATTACTTGACCGTATTTATTTTCACAAAGTTAAGATGTAAAATGATAAAATCTAACCGAACTAACGATGAACTATTCAAAATACAAAGTTTAAAAGTCGTTGGAGCTTTTAACGTTTAGACTTGTATTGGATATGGTTTCGAGACAACACAAGGCGGCGTAACTTGTCATGTAGGCTACTCTTTTCAAATGTTGCAGTGGTAAACCAGTGAGTGTTAAAAATACCTTCAAACATAGTTTGAATTCCGAAAAATCCATAAAAATTGTGATAGTTATGCATACATGTACTAAAATTGGAGTGTCTTTGATTTAAAAATATAAGCTTTTTTCTAAGCTCAAATTATGGTTATTCACACGTTAAAACAACCTAAACACATTTTATACATTATTGTCTGTCTATTTGTTTGTTCGGGCTAATCTCCGGAATGGCTGAACCGATTTTGACGAAACCTCCATTAACATGTAAACGATTTTTGAGAGAAAACTTAAAACTACATTTTATTCCGAAAATATTGCAAAATTCCTGTAAAATGTAAAAGATATAAAAATTATTGACAAAGCTAGGTATTTTGTGGACAGATGCTGGGGATATTGCGTCTCTAGTTCGAGCTCCGGCTTACATTCTGTACAGCAGGTCACCGCTACCCCCACCACTCAACATAGATCCAAGTGAATCTGTCCTAATCCTATTACTTTAAATGAGCAATTCTTGTATCTATCTTTGTATCTTAGTATCTGTCGCGGATCTCGAAAACAGCTCTAACGAATTCAAAGAAATTTTTTATTTAGGTGTAGTTTTGATTTTTAAGTACACCCATATAATTTTATTTCGTGTAAAAACGCAATTTTTGAGAAAATCTAATTTGAAAAGTTGAAAATTTTAACATAGTGTCTTATGGGTTGCCATGTTGGTTACAAAACAACAACGAAATAGTAAATAAAGCGATCAAAATAGCTGTTTATAAACAAGCCAATTTATAGTGTTTTAGCACGTTGGAAATAGAGTGGAATAGAACTGAGATTAAGTATTATCCAAAATCAGCTGTTCATTGGATAGTTTGTTACGCCATCGACCACCTGTGGCATTAAGAAGGAAGAAAAGTCACAGTGTATCGATTTTAAATTTGGAGGTCGCAGCGTAACCACTCGAAAAGCCACAAAAACACCCTGATCGCCATACTACATATAACGCCTTTAAACCTTAAAAAAAACTAGCTCCTGTGGGAGAGTACACTTACAAAAAACATACACATACATATATATATATATTACATAGGCAACAAATCAAGATGAGGTTAGGTTATTGATCCTAAACAATGAAAAATATATAAATATTGACATGAGATTTTATTAAAATAGGCATTTGGCAATAACAAAAAACATAGCAAAGAAAATATGTCTCAGATGAGACAGGTAAATTTAAATAATAAAAAAAAAATGTTGGCCAACTTGAAACAACCTTATGGGTATAAAAGTGGATTTAAAAAAAAAACAAATTTCTATTTTATAGATCAAACAGGCATGTTACTATTCATTAATAGTACTTTTCTTA
>JAGFPH010000326.1:0-41744 GCA_018207615.1 Philaenus spumarius | reverse complement strand
TTACCCGAGACCAGGCCAGCAACTGAACACCATGACCATTGCCTAAACATCACTGGCAGAGGGATCTCGGAGCTACGATTAAGGCCCGTCTCGAGTTCGGAAGTGAAGAGTTGACTGAAACAGATAGTGCAATCGATTAGCGCTAGAAGAAATCGCTACCCGCAGCCCGACCGACAGTCGGACTTCGGGAGACTGGAAGAAAGAATCCGCCCGCTATGTGAGGTGATCATCCGTCGAAGAAACTTTCTGGATGACTTCGCTGTCCGCAGTAACCGACATCAGAACTTCTCAATGAAGGCGTTAGCCGGCGACGATGAGTGTACGTCCATTAGTCGTGTTCGATGTGAAGCGCTTCCCGTGATAAACCGTCCTCGGAACTTCAAGGCCCGTCCAAAACCTCACTAGATGTCTCTCGCGAAGCTCAGAAGAAGGCACTACACCGGGTCCTGCTGTGTTGTGTTGTCGTCCGTGTCCTGAAGTGAAGTGTCTCCAAGTATGGCTCTCTGACATAAGATTAGAGATAAACAGTAAAACAAACAACAACAAAAAATCAAAATAAAAAAGCTTATTCTCCTGGCCAA
This sequence comes from Philaenus spumarius, assembly GCA_018207615.1. Lineage (NCBI taxonomy): Eukaryota > Metazoa > Arthropoda > Insecta > Hemiptera > Aphrophoridae > Philaenus > Philaenus spumarius. Next base: position 41,163 of record JAGFPH010000326.1, on the reverse strand, counting down.
TACCTCACACGGTATATAATATACAGGATGTCCAGCTTCGACCGTTCGAAACGGGGTTATTTGTCAGCTAAAAGCAGACAAACATTACAATTATAACATGTGTCCTATCTGGATCTGTTTTCTGTCTGTCCATCTGTATGTGATTAATACCTTAATATCTCAGAAACGGTTTAAGAAATGATCATGAAACTGGGTATGAATATTCATCTAATAAGGAACATTTGACATTAAAAATTTGTTTTCCTGCAACAATATATTTCAAAATCGCGGCAAGTTGAAAATTTCCGATGTTAAATATCTAGAAAACTATAAATTTTACAAAAGATTTAGACACCGAATTCTTAGAACATTTTATGACAAATCCAACGATATATAGTTTTTAGCCAATTTCCATAGGAAAAAATGAGCTATTGCAGTGGCCCTTATGGTAAGACCTAAGATCGGGAGTAGCAAATGAGCACCGATCATGATCCCCAGAACACGTTTTGGGGTGTCATTAAAAATCATATTTATGTATATGTATGTGTACATATGTATTCGCACTCTAGCGGCCGCATTTTAAGTCCGATTTGGTTCAAATTTGGTACACATGTTGGTTGTCTACGTCGCTCGGACGAGTTGTTAGCCAAAAAAAATCAAAAAATCGGAAGCATGTTTTTTGACCGGAAGTGTCTATTTTTTTAGATATTTCCTACGAGAATGAATTTGGTTTTGAGTTTTTTCTACAAATAAAAATTAGGATGTTATTCTGCACATTTTGTTTTTTTACACGACCTTATAGCTCGCTTGAAAAATCGATCAAAATTTTAAATACCAAAGAAGTACCCGGTCCCATGTGGTGGATTCTACCGTGGGGTTGGCGTGCGAAGCACGCAATGTTTTGTGTGTTTAAGATACTCCCAATATGCGGAATGGCGCGCGAAGCATTTTTCAGGTATTCAGCACCGTCGTGAATAGACCTATTTCCCAAATTGTTCGTTGAAACCCTAAAACATATTCCTATAAACTTCATTTTGGAAATTTGCTCAACTGATGTTAGCGGTTCAGTTGCATGGTCGAATTATTTAATAATTCAGTCATGAATAATGGATACAACTCATTTTTAGTGGTCGAATGTATTTCTTTTTATTACTATTACATTAATACGACCACCTTCAACCGAATAGCCCTGTGCTATTTACTACTCCTGACCTGAGGACTCATCATAGGGGTCACTGTAATAACTCATATTTCCTATGGAAATTCGCTAGTAACTTTATAAATGGTGTCATTTTTCATATCTGCAATAACAGGATACGATATAATTGGCATTATGGTTTACAATAAAGTACCTTCTCCCAGCATTAATGCAAATATTATACATTTATTTATAAACCTTTTAAACCAGAATTTGTGAATTCGAACAAACAGTTTAATTTTAAACTCAGATGATAAACCTCATGCAGGTTATTAAAATGTATTCTTTTGTTGTCTTGATTATAAAAATCCTATTTTATACTTTTGTTGAAATTAATTTCTTAAAAACTTTCACCTCCGACGGATAATGGAACCTTCCTGTAAAACTTGGGGGAAATATCTCAGAGTGTATGACGCCACCTTAGGGAATAGTGGAGCAGATTTATCATATCTTATTTATCACAAAGCTAAGCCCGCAGCTTCGGTAGAACCAACGTTGAAGTTTTAAGGAATTCAGTAGGACCTTCAGTGGAAACGGTCTACGAGGAGGATGAGGAACAATTTTTATTTCAAACTAGGGGAGACCCCTGCTTGCTCCGCTCGCCAACCCCCGTGGGACCTTCTATACACATATGTTATTTTTCTCTATAATAAAGGTGTAAGATTAATAATAACCTTAAAGCTTAGATGATAAATAATGTTAAATGTCCAAATCAAATTATTTCGTATATTGCATGCCATTAGTTATAATAAATGTTAAAAAAATCAGAAAGGCTCAGTTCTACACTTAATCAAAAAAGTAACAAAAAAGTTAGAAATACAAATAGTTGTTTTATATTTTGAAATCAGCTTTTAGTATTGGTTACTCACTATCAATTGCCGTATGTTATCAATAAATAGGCCCACTATTAAATTATAATATGTCTAATTTATTTTTAATAGTTTTTTCTTATTTCCAAATTCCATAACGCAAGTTTTTATTGGTTTGTGTGTGTTGAAACATGTGTTGGTTCAGTCTAGGCCTAACTTCAAATATTATTTTGTACGAAGCTGGACATCCGAACCAACTGTTTTACCTGTTATTTTATTCAATTGGTTGCTATGGTAATGAATGTAAATACGTTTAAGAAATGTGTTATGTATTGGTTCATCAGTCTAGGCCTAACCTAAAATTATGTTTAATTTATTTTACCTGCATTAACGGCAACATACACACATAATTTATGTTTTTGTGTACATTTTTTGCACAGTACGTTTTGCATATAAGTTTCATTTTTCAATTGTTTTTTATTAGTTTTTCATAATGTTGCTTATTTATTGATATTACAGCTGTTAGACGCTACGGGTTGAACGCCCGACTTGATCATGTGAATTTGTTCCAACTAAATTTAGCCTACAAATATTGAAATACAAATGTTTTTATCAATATGAATTCTAGCCTATGTCACTCAGGAATAATGTAGCTTTTTATTAAAACAAAATTTCAATTGGTTCAGTAGTTCCAGAGATTACCCCCCCTACATAAAAGCAAACACATTTTACCTCTTTATAATATTGGTATAGATAGTGTGTGTTGATTGTATTTCAACAGAGGCTTTGTTCACAAAAACCTATCTTAGAAAATACAAATAATTGTTTTAAGTTTGAAATCAGCTGATAATGTAAATATTATAGGAAACAGATGATTATTGTTATTATTATAGTCAATAAACATATGTAATGGCGCTTACATTTTTGTTAAATATTGAGTATATTTTTTGTTGTTTTCATGTTCAATAAAAATTATAATTTTTTACTACATGTTAAAAATAACAATTACCAATAAACTTTCATAACAGCTTACATGTTTTACAATAAATGCTCAAACTCTTTTCCTTCTGTAGTTTGGCAGTGAGCTAGGCGGGTGTAGTACATTCATAACGGTCTATAGCAGGTCTTTCTGGTGTGGATTGTCGGCGTTTTGCTTTTAAAGGTTATGCGAATAAGTCAAGTTAAGCCATTTTCAAAAGCCCAATATTGAAACTTTAAACGGCCGCCATTTTGTGTAGGGAGAAATTTTATATCTGATTTGCGCCATTGTGTTCTCCTAAGATATACAATTTGATGTACATTCTCGACCTATTCTCCTATTTAATATTTTCCTCCGACTCCATGCGGGCCGTCCCCCTAAGGCCGTACAAAAATTATAATTTCTTCAAAATTTTAGTTTCTTTGGTAGAGAAACGATGTACCTTGTTTTGCTGCGTAATCCGCAATTTTTACAAAAATATAACGCCATTCACAGAATTTTGAGACACTCTAAGTATATTGATTTACGAAACATTATACCGGTCACAATGGTACTGTATCAAGTATGGTTTTCGTCAATAGGCAAAGAACTTTCTCGACAATTTATTTGATTATTTATTATTATTTCCATGTATCCTGCATCAAGTATGCGTGAGTCAAGTCCCTTTAGAGTTAAAACTGACAGATAGAGTTTAAGACAGATAGCTTTTCTGTAACATGTCTGTCTGCTCATTGTGACATCCACTTATGGGAATTGAGGGTATTAACTCTACGGCTTTACCTGTATACTTGCGCGCGCACGTTATTTCCCAGTCACGTGTCCAAATATGAAAAAGAAGAGGACAAAATCACTTTATTCGGAAATGGAAACTGATTCCGCTTTAAAACTATCACGTGCAAAGAACCAAAAATTTATATTTTATATTTTATCCAAACTGAATTAAAAGTAATTAACCAGGTTACCTGTCTTTACTTAGAATAACTTTATTTGGATGTCGGATAACGAGTTTCAACCATGAAGGTCATCTTCAGATCCATAAAACACTTATTCGTTCGTGTAAACTTGTTTGATATGTTAAAACACATACATACATACATGGTAAAACCATGTTTGCGGAATATGCTTTTAGTAGGAAAAAGTTGCTAACTTGGCTTACCGCACGTCCAACAGCCTGGGTAACATCCTCAACACTAGGTCAAGACCGAACAATACGAATTTTGTTTTTTCGTGTTTAACGTCCTACTGTTTTGCACTTAAGGCTAATGAAGACGGGACCTACAGTTTTACGTGGAATCCGAACCACAGCCAACGATGTCTGTTAAGAAACCATTTAGAAAATTATTCGGGGTCAATGGGAATTGAACCCGGAACCTTTCCATTGATGGTTGCCATGACGATTGATAAAGCAATGACGCTTTAACAATCACGGCCACCGTGGCTACAATACGAATAAATATGACAATGGTGGCTTATGCAAACTCAAGTGTGATGACTGCGACAAAATTTATATAGATCAGACTGGCAGATCATTTGCCCAAAGGTTTAAAGAACATTTATTTACCTTTACATAAAAATACTCTCTTCAAACACACTTCCAATTTCGCCGAACACTACACAGATATCAGTATCAATCTATTATTCATAACGAGAGGAAGGGACAACGTCTCGACGTATTGGAGGAATATAACAAATGTACATTGCCCAAAAGAAATACCCCAGCAAACTTCTTTACGAGAAATTGAATTTCGCTGCTAACCCAATTTACGACATACTGTACTATAAAATCTAAAATAAATATAGTAGAATTCTACAGCAGATAATTGTCGTCCTCAGTTCAGTACCGTCCAGAAGCAAACGAATTACGATGTGGCCACACCCGGGTACTTTTAGTGTAAAATTAAACGAATATTTTATCTTGTTTTTATTGTCATATATGTTCAGTGTTGTGTTAATGTGTTTATTTAAGTATCCTGCACCTGAAGAAGCCGACTGTGATCGGCGAAACAGCTGTAGTGTTTTTTCACGATAATTAAGAATTGCCCTGTCTACTAAATAAGGTAATTATATACGTATATTTTACATATCAGCAATTCAAAAGCGAAAGATTATATAAAATCTGTTTGTTTTTATACGAATACAATACACATTTTACGTCAATTGAACCACTTCAGGTTGACATTTGCAAATTGTTGAAGATGGAATATAAATAACCGCAGGATAAGCTCCTTGTGCACTTCGCTCTCAAAACAATGGCGGCTGTTACTGACGCATTGTAGTGTGAAAGGTAAATACAATGTTTTGTGGAACATTGTAAGTCCCGGAAATACTGCGTCTACATGTAGGCAGTATAAATTATTCAAAGAAAATTGAGCTACGTTGTGAAAGAGTGAATGATTTTAACTTTTCGTAAAACTATATTACTTATGTAATTTTACTAGATGAAAATGAAATTATATAATAGAGTTTTACCTAGTTGTATTGCCCCGTGCTCTATTACTCACATAAACAAGAGCTCCGAGGTTTCGGAACACTATAGTTTCATCTTCAGGCAGCAGATTCTGTCAATTAAACACAAAAGGAGGAAGGAATTAAACAGTAGTGTAGGATGAGAGGAAGATCGATAAATATTTGGAAACGTTCGGTAGAGGAAGCAGAAACAACTTAATGGGGTGCATATACTTGTACATAGTCTTAGGGTTTCAACCTAAACATTATAACCATGTTTTCAAAATATACATTTAGGTGTTTCTGAAAAACAGTTTTTCTTTTTTTTTTTATGTTTTTATCTATGATTGCTAAATGTACCATAACAATCCAAAAACTGAATAGCCTTTTTGTTTTTGACTTGTTTATATTCTTTTTAAATATACTAAATCTCTATAGAGAGTGTTCTATAAAGCTCCTTTAACCCCCTCATTATTTTTGTTACTGAAAATAAGTTAACAAAACTTTTAATATATCTTCTGGTGCATAACAGGAAACATTTTTGGACATATCTGACCCTCTATGATTTTGGGGGGGGAGGCAAGGGGGTTAAAAATTTCAAATGCAAATGTAAGTCATGTAATACACCAATGAAAAGCTTATTAAAAGAGAAACAGAATGGCTCAAACTAGAACTTAGCATCTTGCTCCGATTCAAAGTAATGGGCAATCGAAGTTCTGGAAAATAACACGCAACCTACTTATTCCTAATATTAATTGACCAATTAATAACCTGCTTTGATGCTATGATAACTATATCATTTTCCAGAACTTTGAGTGTCCATTACTTTGAAACGAAGCAAGATACTTAGTACTAGTTTGCGCTATTCTGTTTCTCTTTTAATAAGCTTTTCAGTAGTGTATTACATGACCTACCTTTATATTTTAAATTTTTAACCCCCTACCCCATCAACTCCCCCCCCCCTATAAAAAAAATCATATAAGTTCAGATATGTCATAATAACAAAAATAATAAAGGTGTTAAAGGGACTTTATGAATACTCTGTATATACAAATTAATGTTAGTTTCTTTCGTTCTTTGTCCTCTATAGACTCAAAAACTATTCAACTGATTTCACTAAAGATTTCACAGTTTGTCCATATCATTACCAGAAGTGTTTATACATTACAATTACTACAGTCTAAGGGGTTGAAATGGGGTTGCTACCCATAAACAATAAATATAAATTAAACTAACTTCCTACTAACGATAAAGCTAAAATTATGTAGTATTTAATATTATTTTTAAGTGATATACAAAACTATTTGCAATTTGATTACCTAAGTCAAAGGGATAAAATGGAATAACTACCCTTAAAATTAAATAGTAATCCACCTACTTTTTCTATATTCTCAAAAACTACTCAACTAATTTCACAATTTACACATATTACTTTCAGAATGTTTTAGAGAACAAGGTCACTACAAACAAGTATATTTAATTGGGGTAGCTACCCCTATACAAGAAAAATAAATTTTTGTAAATTACTACAAACTATAAGGCAAAAATTATTTAATATTATTCTTAACTGATACATTTTCAATTCAATTACTTAAATCAAGGGGATCAAGTCAAGTTTAAAACGGAAAAATTACTTATTATTACTGGCATCTGCCTGTGAAATTAAACTTTAAATATATTACTTTAGAAACATAATGCATGATTTTTTTCAAATAAGAAATATTGGTACTGCGCACATGTGTAGTTGTAGAATTGTTATTTAGTAGCCTATTAATATAGTTGTGGGCGATTCCATACCTAGGTCATGTGGTAAAGTTATTTTTGTTTATTTATAGATCCATTTTTATTTATATTATAAATAATTTAATTTAAACATATTAATTAACTAATGACACCCCAACATCCTGGTAACAACCAACCACACTTTCCTTCGCTTCCGCCATCCTTCCCTCGTAGAAATGTGCCTCTTTATTACCTACTAATAAAGTTGATTATTTTCAGAACTATACACATTCAGAACATCCGTTTAATACTGCTACGGATTCATTAACTTGAACTGACAAGCAAGAGAGATTGTCATCACCTGTTTTCCTTTCAACAAAGACACGACTCAAAGAACCGATTGTGACACCGCCATTCTATTGCAAAGCAAAACTTCCTGAGTGACGTCACAATACTATATTGTTGGCAACAATGTTATCAGACATCATTGTTATTGTACTCCGTGTTCTAGATATTCGCGCCTCTGTATTGAAACATTTCCAAATTAAAAAAGAAAAACAAGCGTGATCAATCCCAAACAATTTATTGTAAAGAAAAGTAATATTTCAGACTTTATAGTTCGTTCTGGCCGGCTGGAGATTCCACACGCTTCGGTTATCACAGCATTTGTTCAATATATTTTTTTAAAGGTTATATCAAGATTATTTAAGGCATCCTAACATTCGCTATTTTTAAAACCATATGTATTTATAAAAATATTGTGTTGTATTATAAAATATGCCATTGTTACATAGTGGCTACTCGCTTGGCTTTAATTTTAGAGAGAGGGTAACAAACGTACGGCGTACTCAAAAGTAACCGGAATTGCGCTGCCATGGGCGGGGCTTATGTAGTAGGGATTCCTGCCGCTAGGCGTGTATAGTGCAGCTCGTCGCCAGTTCAGTGAGGACCGGTGTCGTCGACCGATTCGTCTGAAGAGATAGTTTTCACTGGTGCTTTTTTGTTCTCTTTTCGTTTTTTATGATGGCGAGTTTAAGTGAACAACGTGCGGCTGAGAAATGTTCCTTCCTGCTTTCATACCATTCTTCATACGTAGAAATGAGGAAAAATCACACGGAGCCAGGTCAGGTGAGTAAGGTACGGGCAGCAGAATCATGGCATTTTTAGCGAAAATCTGGCGAGAGATGGCTGTGTGCGCAGGCGCAATGTCGTGATGGAAAAACCAGTCCCCTCTCTGCCTCAAATCGGGTCTTTTTTGTCCTGGTGGAACAAACTCTGAATGAGCATACAAAAAAATAAATGTTCATTGTCTTAATTTTTGATTGGACGTTTTTTGGACGGGGTGACAATGACGTCTTCCATTCGCTTGACTGTTGCTTTGTTTCAAGGTAGTAGGCCTACCCATAGCACCAACACTCATCACCAGTAATGACCTTCGACTGGAAATCTGGATCAGTTTCAAGCTGTTTCTTTCAAAGCACGACATTTTTCAAGTCAACGTTCTTTTTCAGTCAGAACCCGAGGCACAAACTTGGCAGCGACCCTTTTCATTTCCAAATCTTCGGTTAAAATTCGTTGAACCGAACTCCAAGAACTGATCTCTGACAATTTTACTGCGAGTACTGTCGACGGTCTGCGAGCACAAGTTCTTGAATTCAGTCGAAAATTTCATCTGTTCAGACAGTCGATGGACGCCATATTTAAACCGAGCAAACGACTCATACACTTCAGTTTTTGCCACAGCATCATCTATGTAAGGTGCTTTCAACATTAAAACAGTGTCAGCGGCGTTTTTACCGAACAGGAAGCAATATTTCTCAGCTTAAACTCGCCATCATAAAAAAAACGAAACGAGAACAAAACAGCACCAGTGAAAACTATGACTACAGAGGAACAAAACAAGCCAGGTAGACGACACCGCCGACACCGGTCTCACTGAACTGGCGAAGAGCTGCACTATACACGCCTAGCGGCAGGAATGCGTACTCACAAGCCCCGCCCATAGCAGCGCAATTCCTGTTACTTTTGGGTACCCCCTTGTATATCATACATTATATGCGAGTGTATATAACCATCTATTTTATTTAATGGTACTTAATGCATTCAATTCTACACTGTGAGTCAACTACAATAATAAACCTTAGTCTTTACACAACTAGCAAAACTGAGTACAAATTTCTACTCCGCAAATATGAATTCTTTTAAATATACAGGGTGGTTATAAAGTCACACCTCCCCCTCCTTTAGCTTTTGTGTTTGTTAAAACAAACAAATATCCTTTGGGGAACGATACTAACTTAACCTAAAGTATCTTTTGAATCAATCGGAAATTTTAAGTGTCCCCTAAAAGTGGGGGATTTTAGGGGCAACTAAAAATTTTTAAATGTGAAGTATGGTCATGTGATACCTCATTTTAAAGATCTATTTAAGACTAGGAAAATTACATAAAGAAAATAGAAATCGGACCACCCAAAACAAAATGGCAGCCCTAAACGTGTTGAAATAAATCGACATAACGTTGCTAATATCTCTAAAAGGAGGAGTTTTTAGAAAACATTTCAAGAGACGAAAAATGTTTATTTCAAAGTGCTTGACTTAAACAATTGCTTCCAAATCTATTTCGTAAATTTTATTTTTTACAAAATTTTCTTAGATGGAGGAGTAAAAATAAAATGTACGAAATCGATTTGAAAGCAATTTGTTAGGTCAAGCACTTTGAAATAAAAATTTTTTGTCTCTTGAAATCTTTTTTAAAAACTCTTCCTTTTCGATATATTAGCAACTTTATGTCGATTTATTTCAACACGTTTAGGGCCGCCATTTTGTTTTGGGTGGTCCGATTTTTATTTCCTTTATGTCATTTTCCCAGTCTTATAACATGACCATACTTACCATTTAAAAATTTTGAGTTGCCCCCAAAATCCCCCATTTTTAGGGGACAAAAATTAAAGGAGGGGGGGAAGTGACTTTATAACCACTCTGTATATACATACTAGTGAGCCTGGCAAAGCTTCGCTAATGCTTGATTTAGTTTTATATGTGGTTATCCCATTTCACCAACTTTGACTTAAGTAATCGAATTGCAAATGTGTTTTTATTTCAATTAAGGATAATATTAAATGGTTTTACCTTTATAGTTTGTAGGAATTTAGTGCAATTTAGTTTTATTGTATAGGGGTAGCTTCCCATTTAAATCTTTTTGTTTGAAGTGACCATGTTCTCTAAAAAACATTATGTTACTAACATGTGTAAATTGTGAAATTTTAGTTAAATTAATTGAATAGTTTTTGAAAATATAGAAAACGTAAGTGGATTATTATTTATTTCCATTTCATCCCTTTCACTTAAGTAATCAAATTGGAAAAAGTTTTGTATATCCCTTAAAAATAATATCAGCCTACATAATTTCAGCTTTATAGGGTTGTAGGAAGTTAGCTTAATATATATTTACAGTCTAGGAGTAGCAAGCCCATTACAACCCCTTCCAATTGTGAATCCAAACCATCGAGGGACCTACTCAAACACAGACGCAAAATTTCATCAAAATTTTTCCGGCCGCTTAGGAGAAAGTTCAGTGGCATACAGACGTACAGATGAATTATATATATAAAGTTATAACTCTCCCGATTATAACGTTCCGAAAGGAACTGATTCTGAACGAAAATTTACAAAAAAAAAATTGTCCCTTTAATATCTACAAACCGTGCCCTCAACTTTACCCTGCCTGGTGGCTCTGGTAATCGGGCAGTTCGGCTCTCTTGCCCTGACGTCCACCTGGGCTCGCACACCTCGCAAATACGCCCTCCTTGACTTCGCAGGCATCTACACCCCCAAGCCTGGTCTCCCAAGAACTTTTCCCAAAATACCCCTTTTCTAATGTCATGTGTTCTCCCTATTTAAAAACTTTTCCCCCCTCAGTTTTCCAAGTTTAGTCTTACCTTAATTTGTAACCTACATAAAATGCAACTCAAGTATTTTCAAACTGCTTGCTGTTTAATTGAATATTGTGAGTATTGTTCAGATGTGTTTTAATACGGCTTATTTTATACAAATATTCGTAAAAAAAACAATACAAATATATTGTGACACACATAAGTGGTTACACTTTTCGATTTCTTATCACTTGTATAGTAATAATAAATGGTACCAGGAACTGGCACATACTTTCTCATAAACATATTTAAATTATTAAACAGATTCACTGTGATTTGTAGGGTAGGGTAAGAGAGATGATTTTTTATTAAAGTTGGAGTTTAACTAATAAATTTTATTATTATAATCTAGAAAGAAAACTATCCGATCGATTTCGAACAAATTTGCACCAAACACGTCAATTAGGCCTTTCAAGACGCAAGAAAATGGTTTTGACAAATTTTGAAAAACAACCCCCTTTATGGCCAAAAAACCATAAAAAATCAGTTATTATTATTATTAGCTAAACGGGAATTTTTAGAAAGATGCGGTTTTTTGCATATGATAGGGTACATTAAAGGCTACAAATAAGCCAAATTTTATCAAAATCGTTAGAGCCGTTTTTTTTATAAAACAATAGTAACTGATTTTTTTTTGCCAAAAAGGGGGTTGTTTTTCAAAAAATTTCAAAACCGTTTTTCGTGCATCTATACACGCCTACTTGACATGTCTGATGCAAATTTGTTTGAAATTGATTGAATAGTTTTCGCTCTAGCTTTGTATACATACAGACATACAGGCATACATACAGACATACATACAGACATACAGACATACAGACAGACATTTTGTACAAACCACTTTTTTGGACTCAGGGGTCCCAAAACGGATATTTCCACAAAAATCTCAACATCGATTTTTTTGCGATCACTATACTTTCTCTATACTATAGTATAGTGAGAAAGTAAAATTATTATCGTAAGAAAACAGTCATAAATATGTACTTGCTAACTTCTTTAGAGCTTTCCTTTGCATTCATTTCTTCCGCTTACTGTTCTAATTTATAAGTTTGAGTACAATTTTCTGCCAATCCTAACGTAACACGTCCACCAAAGTTTGTCGACGCGTTTCGGAATTCCTCCATTATCGAGACCTATTTCAGTACTGGATTCATCCGTTATGGAATCGTCTAGATATAGTTAGCCACGCCTCTCCTCCTACTACCGGTGCTGCTGCTTATGTAATATGTTATGTAATCTGTTATGTAATCTGTTATGCAATCTGTTATGTAATCTGTTATGTAATCTGTTATGCAACACGTTATGCAACACGTTATGTAACATGTTATGTAATAAATCTTTTTTTATATATATTTTCAACAATTTTAGAGTTTGGAAAGTTATTTCCAATGAACAAATTAACAGTCAATCAGAAATAACTTTTCAAACTTATTTCATGGATCCTAGCAGATATAATTTGTATAATAAGTTCTAATTTATCTTTAATGGTTTAGCCAGAGTGGAGCAATAATTACAATCGCTACTATAATATACGTCGGAGAAGTTCAATCGAAATGTTACGAATAGTTTTTGAGCTACATTAAACAAATTAACAATTTTACATACAGACCTGATCTCTGCATATACATGGGATTATTGTATATTATCCATTCTTTCATAAAATACCGTCATTTGCCAGAAACAAATGACAATAAATCCAACGCTTTGTTAAACATCCCATCATTACGAGATTAGTATCTATTAAATTCAGTTTAATGCAGGAGAGTGGATCAACCGGCTTCCACACAATGGCGGCATTGTTTCTATTATGTGTTGTACCGCAACTATAGCCAGACCTGGGGGAAGTATAAAGCACGGGTGTTATCTGCGATCTTTGTTGTTTGACGGTATTAAGCAGGAAATTACATCACAAACTGTTCACTGGAGACTACAGTAGGGGATTAAGTTGGTAGTACTTCATGAGGTTAATAATAAGAATATGTTGACAATATACATTAAGAAGTAATAGTCTTTTAGGCAGGTTAGAAGGTATTGGTCACCACAAAATAGTAATCAACGGTTGACCAGTTGTTCAAACAGAGTCAACTGAATTATATATATCGCATGCTTATACAGGGTGGCTGGTAAGTTGATAAGTGTTGAACACTTTTTGGTGATAAACTTCTTCGCTACTAGTGACTAAATAGTGCATATTTACATGTTTTTACTACCATGTCCTTGGGTTAGTAAATATTAGCTGACCTGTGCGAATATTTAGCAAGTTAGGAGCAACACCTGATTTAATACGTTGATTTAGTTCAGTTAATTACGTTTATTTATTTACATTGGTTTATAAATAACAGTTTATAACACTTACATATGGAATGTAAACAATCAAATTAACAGCTGTCATGTTAGTTAAACATATTGTTAATAGATGGCGAGTATCATTAGGAACCATACAAAGTATAATATAAAAGTTTGTTTAATCAATTTTTGGTAACTAAAACATGAATTTTAAACTGTTTGTCTATTTTTCGTCAATAGCGGGGAACATAAAATTAAAATTAAGCTTGAATAATAAATTTAGATGAAGAATTAAGGGAGATATCACTTAGCGACGAAAAACACCTGTGAGAAATAATATACCAGGTGTCTTAAAAGTCCCACCCCAACCCCACCCCCTATTATTTTTTTAATAATAGAAATAGACAGATTTGCTTCGGGGATTGTTAACATGACAAAGAATTGAGTTTTTTGGTGTATCGTAAATTTCAACCCCTCCCCCAAAAAATGGGGTATTTTGGGGTTAAGTCGAACATTTTAAATGAGAACCCCTATTGAGTGACACCTCTTTTTAAAGGCTTTGATAAAATAAGAAGATTGGCGCAAACCGGAGGTCTGTATGTTGACTCTATCCAACATAATGGCCAATCAAAGTTATAATTTTTCCCCATTTAAATAACATTAAAATGTTAAATATGATGCATCCGTTATATTTACAAGGTTTCATCCAGTAGGTCACTCAATCTAAGTTACAAAACATAGTAATTTCCCGAGCGAAGCGAAATCTCCGTTTTAGCTCGACCGTTCGGCATTTCGTCTGTCTGTCTGTCTCACGATTACGACCAAACGCCTTGACCGATTGTGATGATTTTTTGCATGAATGTTCCTTATTCCTAGGCCGAGCGATGTATATATACGGCTTTTTTTCCATTTTTTGTTTTGAACTCGTTAAATAAAATAAAAATGGCGGCCTCACCGTTTCTCTCAGTGTAAGTTTTTTTCCAAAGCCAGTTTGTGGCTTAACAGTAAGTCGAATTTAAAAACTATCAACATTTTGCTGGTAGCAAATTTGATTTTAAACCAAACTGTATTCTTGATTTTTTTCCGTATCTCTAACGGCAAGCTCACAAAATGGACGCAAACAAAAAGGTTTTTGTATTTTAACCATGTTTTTATACATTATTCTAAACCAATTCAAAAGTGTTCCATAACTTTTTTTGTAGATAAAGGTTCAAAGAATTCATATATGCAAGTAAAAAAATTATTGAAGTAAAATTAACAAAGTTATTAGCTCAAGAAACAAGCATGTTCAATAACGAAAGGAAAAGTTCAACTTTAGGCATACATAAAAAGTTGTACACAATTTTTGTAATTTTTTTCATAAATGTAAAAACGTTTCGTAATTTAGTTCTAAATAGAACTGTATAAAAATATTTATCAATTTCAAATTTCTTATTTTGAAAACTAAGTTTTTATGTTCCTACTACAAGACTGCTAACAAAACTAGGCCTATTTTGAATAGTAATTTAGGAATTCTATATCCTTTTCCAAAAATGACATATTATTATTAGAAAGTGTAGAGAACAAATCAAAGAATTGAACTGTATACTTGTAAATTATTATTCCATAAAAGTATTTGTCTTAGCTTTACTTGAATTACAAAATGAGATGAAACAAATGAAACCTCGCGGCGATAAAGGACATACGGTACAACAAATTACTGTTGGACAGCGAGGGAAGTGTTGGTACTTGGGTTGAGATCACTATCACGACGCTTTAACGTCGTTTGTTTTATTTATTTCTAATATTGGAATATGATATGGAACTGTAAATACATTTTTACGTTTTAGTTATTTAAGTATGTAAATATTTAATTCTATGTTTTCCCTCAATAACGCGATATTTTTAGCTACCTTACTCATTATTAACCTAAATAAAACACAATGCCTCCTAAAAGAAAATCTTTAGCAGTTAAAGCTCAAGAAAAGAAACAAAACGAAAACTAGAAATCCCGGAATCGCGGGAATTTCAAAATAATGTTTCACTGGCTAAGCCTTCTGCTTACTTCCTTACTGGCACACCATTTTTAATCTAAGCTCAAAAACACATTTGTTATTTCAACGAGCGAGGTCTGCTGTTCACAGAACTACTAGTAAGTATAAAAACAGTGAAGCTAAGCCCTCTGGAATTCCCAGCTACTAGACTTTTGGTTAATACAACCTTGCAAATGCTTTATTATTCATAACTGTGCATGTTTGTCGCCTCCCAATAGTAAAAGGTCGAAGGAAGGGTCCCCATTTAAATTCGCTGTCAGATTTATAGTTTACAAGACACGAATGGTGGCCCATTTAAAAAGTCACCCTTTGATGCTACAACACCATGCAGTGTTTATTTCATCACACCATGTCTTTTTCGTATTCAGGCTGCAAGTACGCTTTAGAAGTATTACTATATTTGAAAGCTTATTTATTAGAGAAGTATTCAATGATATTGACAAGTCCTAAACTGTACCATACAGAGGTTTAAACCTTTCTGTTTTCTTAACTCTTTTACAGTTATTACAAATTTTTACTTTCAGAGATAATTTTCAATATTTAAAATTAGAACATCTCTATAATTGTAAAGTCATTCTTGTTGGAAAACTTATGTACATTTTAAAATGGTATTAAAATTAACAAAATATTCGTGCATAATCAAATCCAAAAAAAATCTTAAAATATTTATTAATCCAAAAACAAGGGAGTAAACAAATTTATATTTGTGTATATGTTGTCAATAGTACCGAGTACTTTACCTCCAAAAAGTGTTTATCATTACCAACATTCTGTATAAAGAAACAAAACCAATTATTTGAAAAACCTTTTAATTTCTATTGTAATAAAGAATATTAAAACCTTAAACATTTAAATTCCTACTTTGAACATCTGTATTTCGTTTTGAAGGCTGGAATAATAAATATAAAGTGGTAATAAGGGTCGTGCATTCCGCAAGCAAGCTCTACATTTTTCACACTTTAAATAAACCCATCTCTGTTGTAACAAGCTCGCAGTCCCTGTAGTATAAAACAGTCGTGTTTGTATTCTGTGTTGAACACAACTGTTTCTGTTTTTATTCTACATCTGTTTGTCTGTATGTTTCAAATTGTATTTCTGAAATAAAAGAAAGCTACTAATATTAATTTGCGATAAGGATTATTTTAACTTTGTTCAAAATACAAACTTTTTATATTTGAAAATAAAATGAATGTTTAAAATTTAATAAAATGGGTTTTCTTTTGGACCTTACGTGAAGAAGGTGGCAAACAAGGCTGCCGCGGTAGCTGGAAACCTTTCACGCTTGATGCCCAATGTTGGAAGGCCAAAAGAGGGGAAAATAAGTTTATTCGCTAGTGTGGTTAACTCCGTAGTATTATATGCAGCACCGGCCTGGAGCGAAGCAATGAACAAGCAGGTGCATAGGAGAAAGTTGCTGTCAGTACACAGGCGAGTAGCACTAAGAGTCGCTGAGGCGTATAGGACAGTCTCCCAAGGCGCGGTAATGGTAGTGGTTGGAATACCCCCAGTATATCTTTTGGAGTGGGAAAGGAGCGAGTTATTTGACGAGAGGAAAGATGGAACAGCGACGATGGCTGATATAAAATGGAATGCAAGACGGAGACTTCTCAGGAAGTGGCAAGAAAGGTGGGATGAGGATGTGTCCGGTAGTTGGACATATAGAATAGATAAATAGACGACATGGAGAGTCGAGCTATTATATGATGCAGGCACTAACAGGACACGGATGTTTTCGGGCGTACCTACATCGCTTTCGGAGATCAGAAGAGGCCCGCTGTCTGTATTGTGAGGCGGAAAAAGACAGCGCAGAACACACCATCTTTCAAATGTGTACGATGGAAGACAGAGAGAGAAGTTCTGGAAACACAGCTTGGGTCAACGATCTCACCGGGAAGCCTGGTGGTTATGATGATAGAAGAAGAACAAAAATGGAAGATTATTGAAAGATTTATCAATTTAATCATTGGAAGGAAAGAAGAACAGCTGAGGTAAGCTGAAGACGGACCCTTGTTTTTTGAAGAAGTATGCTGCATGGTGATCCCGTCGCCAGTCATAAAGGGCAGAGAAAGAGGTGTGTTTTTTAGTGGGTCGGCTCTTGGCCATCCCTACATAACCCTGTTGAGCGGTACCAATAGGGTATGTGCTTACTTATTTTTCACTCCTCACGCAAAAAAACGGATGTTTAAAATTTGCCCATTACATTGCATCTTGCAGAAGTATTTAATCGGTTGTTTGGGGTGGTTTTTAAATTAAAAAATGTGTGCGATCGTGCGACCCCCGTCAGGAACGAAGTAGGCTAATCCTTTTCTTCAAATCCTAATGTAATTTAATATCGTTATTTTGACTGTAGATGTTTATAAATTTTCGTAACTTGATGAAAAAGCGTTATGTCCCCTCTATGCGACTTTCTCTTTCTCTACCTTCCTCTCTGTAATTCGTATATTTTTAATTTTTATAATTTTTTCAATGTAAATAATGCAAAGTAAGGAATAATGTCACAAAGTTTCATTTAATATTTTCGGAAGGATATAATTTATTCAAAAAATGGTGAATTATAAATTAGATTCAACTATTTTTTTTCAGATTTATCATCATATTGCATCATGGTAGTTATTGGCTTATGGTTACAATAATAAGATTCATATATTAATAATATAATTTGAATCTTTCAATTGCGTTTATTATTAGTTTGATTTTTATACAAGTATGTACTGTTTCCATACGTTTAATGTTATTATAATAAAGGTGTACAATTAATTAATATAACATCAAATATAATATGGTAAACACAGTTAAGTGCCCATTCATTGTAAATACATTCAATAAACATCAAATGTTGGTTCATTAGTCTAGGAATAACCTAAATGTATTGTGTGTAGATGTTTAATTTATATTACCAGCCTTAACGGCAACATCTACACATAATTTTAATCTTTCAATTGCCGTTTATTATTAGTTTGTTTTTATACAAGTATTTACTGTTTCCATTCGTTTAATGTTATTATAATAAAATTGTATAATTAAATATAACATAAAAGATAAGATGGTAAACACAGTTAAATGCCCTTTCATGTAAATACATTCAATAAGCATCAAACGTTGGTTCATCAGTCCTAAACTAACCAAAAACCTAACCTAACCTAAAATTATTGTGGGCATAATTTATTTATTTTACTTGCCTTAACGGCAACATACAGACTTAAAATTAATTTCTAGGCCTAACCTACAATGAATGGACACCTACACTAATGAATGTAATTACACCTTAATTACAATAACATTAAACGTATGGAAACAGTAATAATTGTATCAAAATATATAATTACATTAACTTACTTTTCTAAGTTTGTATTACACATACTTTCCATTTCTTGTTAATTTTTAATTCCAGCTCTTGACAATAACATCTGAACTACGTCGGACGGAACCGATCGTCTCTTAATTTAAATTGATGAACCAAAACACATGTTTCTTGAATGTATTTACATTCGTTGCCATAGCAATCAATTCCATAAAGCTTTTTTGTTTTTCTATTTTTCATTGCCATTGTAACCTATTCATTTTTCGTTTATCAACTCCTGCCGCAACCCGCCTAAAGGAACTTGGTTCCAAAAACTAAACACTATCGTTTTTAGATTATAGTGCCGTCCATTAATAATTTCATCTCATTAGTCTCCGTAAATGCCCTTCTAAGCTAAAGCCTTATTTTTTAACACAATTACTATCATTTAAAATGCATTTAATGGCCTACGTACCAAATAAATTATAATTAAAAAATGTTTTGTGTTATTAGAGATTTGATGACAGTCACATACAGTGACATTAATAAATTTAACAAATCTCTCATATGTTTTATCAAGTGTCATTTTATGTTTTTTATTAATTATATTTTATTTATTTATGGTTTAAACACCAAATTAATCTCTTATATTAAGTGTAAGTGTGAAAAATGTTTTTGTAATCATTCTGATGATGCCTGAAGATGAAAAGGTAAAACAGCACAGCTGTAAACTGGAGATAAAACTTATTATACAAGGATTGCCAAGGCAAGTACTAAATAATCTATACATGTATATATATAAAAGCCAAATGCCACTCACTGACTCATCACGATTTTCCAAAAACTACTCAACGGATTGGAATGAAATTTGAAATATAGCTTCCTCTAGGGCCCAAGGTGCTCGCTAACTGAGGAAGGTTTTCAAAAATTTGAAATTTTAGGAAGGGTTTGTGGGGATTAAAGTTATTAAAAAAATCATCGAATGAAATTTGGTACGTAGCTTCCTCTAGGGCCCTAGGTGCTCGCTAAGAAAAGTTTTCAAAAAAAATGTAATTTTAAGGGGGGTTTAGGGAGATCAAAGTTATTAAATCACGATTTCTTCAAAACTACCGAACGGATTGGAATGAAATTTGGTATGTAGCTTCCTCTAGGGCCATAAGTGTTTAATAAAAAATGGTTTAAAAAAATCGAAATTTTAGGGGTTCAGGATGTTAAAGTTACTAAAAATCCCAATAAGAAATACATATTGTAATATA
Source organism: Philaenus spumarius (assembly GCA_018207615.1). Taxonomy (NCBI): domain Eukaryota; kingdom Metazoa; phylum Arthropoda; class Insecta; order Hemiptera; family Aphrophoridae; genus Philaenus; species Philaenus spumarius. Next base: position 21,244 of record JAGFPH010000326.1, on the reverse strand, counting down.
TCTATTGATTTTTTTTAACTTCCCGCTAAGAAAATTGAAAATTTTCTAAAATCGGGAAGTTATTGGTTTCACCCCGTTTTTCGAAAATCGAGTATTCATCAGATCTCGACGTTTTGAGGTCCTAGGAATCTTCCCTGACCACTCCCGAGAGGGTGTCACCCTGTCTGTATGCGTGTGTGTGTGTGTGTGTGTGTGTATGTAAGTATGTAACCCGCTTATAACTTTTGAACGGCTTAACCGATTGGATCCTACTAAATGGCGTTCTAAAGAATTCCATCAAACTTAGATTTCCTGAAAACTTCAACTAATTCGGACCGGTAGGTTCTGAGAAATTTCGAAAAAACTAAGAAATAAAATTTTTCAAATCAGGTTTTTTTGGAATAACTTTTAAACGGTTTTACCGATCAATTCCAAAATCTAATCAGCTTTTAACCTTGAAAAGCGACGTTGATCGCTACCAGTCCGGTCAAAATCGGTTAATTCGTTCGTGAGATATCGTGAACGAAAGAAAATAAAAAAAGTGTTTTTCATCAATTTCTCCGAAACTTTTCATCTGAAAAATGTTTGTTGTTGATTCTTTCAATGGACTTAAAAAACTGCATCGATTGCCTCAAATCGCATAAAAATCGGTTGATTCATTCAAAATTTATGGCAGTTCAAAATTTCCAAAAATAGTGTTTATCAAACTTTCATCATACTTTTGTAATTAAACTTAGCGGGAAGTTACAGGGATGGCTTTTGGGGTTATTTTTTTTTTTTTTTTTTTTTTTTTTTTTTTTTTTTTTTGTTAATATACATTTAACTTTGATTTGTCTACCCGTGCAAAGCCTGATTGGGCAGCTAGTAATATTATATATAATAGCAATCGGATATGGCTACAAATACAATAATGGATAAAAAAACAAGCGTTAATAGCAAACCGAACTAAAAAGTGGAAAATAATTTCTCAGTATGAAGACTTTAATCTATATCGATATAAAGTCCAGTAATTCATTATACTTAAATAATTTTATAATAAGTTATAAAAAGCGTTATTTTAAAAAATACAGTAAAACTCACACCCTCGCTTGTTTTATGCCATAAAACATATTATACTTTGAATGTGTATATTGTTTCGCTGTTGCCTTTTTTGATTGGCCACATTAGCGTATTCAATTTACAATTGAAATAGAACAGTCGATTACATGTGTGTAATTGGATATTGTGTACCATAAGTGAAGCAGAAAATTTAATTTATATTTACTAGAGCGTAAGTTTAGTTTGGGCTGGGTTTTTATTTGTTTATGGAGGACGAATGCATCAGACCTATTAACGATGGAAATATGTTTTCCATTTAATCATGCGGAAGTGTTACCAATGGAATGTAAATATAAATTTTTTTGATACGTAGAAATAGATACCGTTTTTAATTTTTTATTTTTTAACTTGAACTAGATTCATTCTTTTGGTTATGGTTAGAAATAAAATAAAACACCATTAAGTAATAAATAATTGTAAACAATATAATAAAAGTAATAGATAATATAAATTTAAACAGAGTGATTAGCGTACTGTTCCGAGCACTTTCTGAGCTGATTTTACTATCGATAGACGGTACCAGAGACTGGCACATACTTTCTCACAAACATATTTAAATTATTGTCACGCAAATGTGAGCTTGACACTGAAACACTATGAGAAGCGGCCGACGCACAATGCATTGCACGCCAACTGGGCGTATTGGGAGTAGTTTCAATGCAGAGTGCATTGAGTGCTTCGCACGCCAACCACCATATTGGGAATATTTTCAATACACAGTGCATTGCCAACTTCACACGCCAACCACCGTATTGGGAGTATTTTCAATATACAATGCATTGCGTGCTTCACACGCCAACCCCCGTGTTGGGAGTACAGTATTTTCAATACACAATGCATTGTGTGCTTTGCACGCCAACCACCATATTGGGAGTATTTTCAATTCACAGTGCATTGCGTGCTTCGCACGCCAACCCCGGTATTGGGAGTATTTTCAATACACAATGCATTGTGTGCTTCGCACGCCAACCCCGGTATTGGCGTAAGATGCGGTTTTCTGCACATGAAGAGCTACAAATAAGCCAAATTTTATCAAAATCGTTAAAGCCGTTTTTTTATTTAAAAAATAATGACTGATTTTTTGGGGTTTTTTTGCCAAAAAGGGGGTTATTTTTCAAAATTTTTCAAAACCTTTTTTCGTGCATCTATACAGGCCTAATTGACATGTTTAGTGCAAATTTGTTCGAAATCGATGTAATAGTTTTCTCTCTAGCTTTGTATACATACAGACATACAGACAGACATTTTGTAAAAACCACTTTTTCGAACTCAGGGGGTCCCAAAACGGATATATCCACAAAAATCTCGACATCGATTTTTTTGCTATCACTATACTTTCTCTATACTATAGTATAGAGAGAAAGTAAAAATAATAAAATTGTTAACACAAATGTATGTCCGAAATGTTTTCGAATTATCCGCTATTTCGAATTTTCTTACTAAACACTTATCTTTGGAAGTAGAAAAGTATGGTGGTGCCAGGACAACTGTCGTTACAAGACTGAGTAACCATGCGGTGACGTTTGTTAGTAAGCCCGTTACGTGTATGCTGATAGCCGTGACATACAAAGTGTTTGAGGGGAATTGCAGATGGTCGTTCATGGCTTGGTTTTCATTGTTTTTAAAGGCTTTGTATATTTCATACGCCTTGATAGCATCCATAATTTTGCCTTTCTTGCATGTATTCAATGGTATCAAATTGGTTTCAAAGTCAGTGTAGCCATGGTTTTTGTCTATCAGGTGGCGTGCATAATTTATTGCCTTATATGTTCTTTTTGGGCAAATGTTGTTTGAACCTCTGGTGGAACGCTCTTCCTGTTTGCCCTATATGGAACGAATCACATTCATCGCAAATTAGTTTGTAAATCCCAGTTTTATATTTTAAATCTTTTTTTGGTTTTTGACTGAGAAGTTTTTGGATGTTGTTGTTGGTTCGAAAAGCGGTAGTAATGTTTAATTTTCTGGAATTTTTGAAACTATATTCAGTAGTATGTTTCCTAGGTGGTTTTTTCGCCAGGTTTTAAAGATTTACTGTTTTTTATTTAATAAGGTGTTTATCATAGATGTCTTATAACCGTTGGCCGTGGCAATATATTTGATAGTATTCAGCTCCTCCAAGTAATCTTCCTGTCAGAGAGGTATTGTAATGAGCCCATATAACATACTGTTGTAGGCGGCTGTTTTTTTAGATGTGGGATGGTGCGATGTGGAATGTATAGTGATGTCTGTAGTTGGAGGTTTTCTGTAAATTTTAAATTGGAATTTGTATTTATGCTTTATTACAGTTTTAGGTCCAGGAAATTTAGTTTTGCACCCATCTCTTTTTCACATGTGAATTCCATATAACTGTTAATACTGTTCATTTAGTTTGTTAGATTTTCTATCTGTCTACTGGTACCATTGAAAATTACGAATGTGTCATCAACATATCTTGCATAATATATTATTTGGTGTTGTGCATTTTAATTTGGCTTGATAGGAGGTACTTGTTTTCGAAATGGTTAGATATCCGCCATTAGACCCGAGAGTGGCGAACCCATAGCTAAACCTTCTTTTTGGATGTAATATTTATTGTATTAAAATAGTCTACAAATTTTGTTACATTGCATTTTTTTTTTTTTTTTTTTTTTTTTTTGTAAAATGAATATTTTTCTAGACATTTAACATTAAAAATTTTCAACTGGCGCCATTTTATTAAACTAATTGTTGAAGGGAAACAAATTTTTATTTTTTTTTACACTATGTAGATGAATATGTATTCCCAGTTTCATGTTTATATCTTAAACCGTTCAAGAGATATTAAGGTATTTGTGAAACTCACATATAGACGAACAGACAGAAAACAGATATAATGTGTTGTACATGTCCTATAAAAACAAGTGTACGTCCTACGTATATACATACATACGTACATAAGTGAGTAACATATAATATAACAGCTGATTTCACCCATCATCTAACAAACCCAACGTAGATTATACTTTGGGGTTATGTTTACAACTTCAATCATTATAATTTCTTATGAAGTTGATTTTTTATTTATGAGTTATAGAACTAATGTATGCTGTAATACGTAGTGATATTTGCTATGATGTTATAAACTGTACGTAAATACAACCTTTTACCATCAATATATTCCTTTATACAAATTTAAAGCAGAAATACCTATTCGTTTAACTTCGGAAACATGCGTACATCTTTGTATAACATATAAAAATATTCAATTGTTAATTTCTTCATTATAATATTAATAACTTCTAAAGCATAAATATAAAATAAAAAGCAATTAATAGATAATATTTGTATCTTTCTTTAAATATATAATAATTCGACAACGCAGCTGAACCGCTGATGTGAGTGGAGCCTTTCCAAAATTAAGTTTATAGGCCTATGTTTTAGGGTTTCAACCAACAATTTGGGAAATAGGTCTATTCACGACGGTGCTGAATAGCTGAAAAATGGTTCGCACGCCATATTGCGAGTATCTTCAATACACAAAAGATTGCGTGCTTCGCACGCCAACCCCACGGTAGAATCCACTACATGGTTTTGAACCGGGTACTTGTTTGGTATTTTACTTTTTGATCGATTTTGGGGGAACCAAGCGAGCTATAAGGTCGCGTAAAACAAAATGTACAGAATGACATCCTACGTTTATATTTGTAGAAAAATCTCGAAAACAAATTCATTCTCGTAGGAAAAACCTCAAAAAATAGTTACTTCCGGTCAAAAAACTTGATTTAGATTGTTTGATTTTTTTGGATAACGAACTCATCCGAGCGACGTAGACAACCAACATATGTACCAAATCGGACTTAAAATGCGGCCGCTAGAGTGCGAACACATATATACATATATATATATGATTTTTAATGACACCCCAAAACGTGTTCTGGGGACCATGATCGGTGATCATTTGCTACTCCCGACCTTGGGTCATACCATAAGGGCCACTGCAATAGCTCATTTTTCCTATGGAAATTCGCTAATAACGTATATAAATACACAATTTTAACAAATAGGCCTACAGTTGTATAATCCTTATAATTGTACACATTTACCTAGTTAAAAATCCCCGTCAGCATAGTTAGGTAGGCCTAGATAAAGTCTGTTGTTTTTAAATAGTGTTATTTTAAATTATGTATTTCTGATGTGTATCCAAATAATCTGCCTGTGATTTTTCATGGGGCTTATTAGTATTGTATTATTGCTTGGTTTTAGCTGACAAATAACCCAGTAAAATTTCGGACAGTCGGGTATAATTGGGTTAACATACTAATATAGGGTATAAACAAATTCATGTTTTCATAAATGAGATTTCAGTCTGTCTAAGATGTGTTACAAGTTGAAATATTATTTTATTTTTAAAGAAACATCTTGCTTCACTTTAATAGTTTGTTTCTGAACACTCGAGAGATTACCCAGCGGAACTAAACTGATATACTTCCGTTCCACTTCCGTCATTCCTAACAAATTATAAATATTTCCAGGACGTATAAAGCTTAAGCGTATCCTTACGTCCTTGTCCATTAAAATTTGTATATTGCAACATTATACGATATTGAGCATCTATTCGTTATTTCGTTTGGTCCTAACACAGCCCTTGTCATTTTATTTCATACAAGGGGAAACCCCTGCGCGCACGCCAACCCGTTGGAACCTTCTATACATATAATCATGTTATGTTTTCTTTAAGGTGTAGAATTAATAATAACCCCAAAGCTGAGACGGTAAATAATGTTAAATGTTCAAATCAAATTATTTCGTATATTTTGTGGCGGCAGTTATAATAAAGGTTAAAAGAACCAGCAAAAGGCTCAGGTCTACACTTTAATAATTATCAGTCTTGGCCTAGCCTAAGAATTTTTTCCGACTAAATTTTCAATATTGAAATAAAAAAGGTTTTTATCGAAATGAATTATAGCCTATGTTACTCAGGTATGATGTAGGTTTTTATTAGTAACACTATTTTTTCTATTGGTTCAGTAGTTCCAGAGATTACCCCCTACACACAAACAAACTTTACCTCTTCATAATATTAGTATAGATCAAGTATTTAAACAAGTAGACTACAGCAATACTTAATATTTACAAAGTAAACTTACAAATAAAACGGAGACTGTGTAATGTGTTGGCAGTGTTTATCAGTGTTGATTTGAAATAATTATGCGAATGCAGGGTACAAAACAGTTGAATAGAGAATATACATTGCAGTCTTGAATTTCTTATTAGTTCGGCCGTCCCGCGCTTATTTACGAGTGAACAGTTTTGTTCGAATTTATGACCATCATTTTTTTATCCATACGTAAAAGGCGGAATGCGTTTATAAGCGTGTTTGGAATTTTAATTAAATCCTTTGCTGACAGAAGATCCCTAAATTATAGAAAACTTTTTTATCACGTTGTTGGACCAAAGGTAATTACTTATTAGCGAATTTCCATAGAAAAGATGAGCTATTGCAGTGACCCTTGTGGTGAGACGTGAGGTCGGGAGTAGCAAATGAGCACCGGTCATGGTCCTGAGAACATGATTTGGTGTATCATATAGCCTATGTGTTCGCACTCTAACGGCCGCATTTTAAGTCAAATTTGGTACACACGTTGGTTGTCTAAGTCGCCCGGATGAGTTTGTTGCTTAAATCAATCCAACAACCGGAAGCACGTTTTTGTCCGGAAGTAACTATATTTTTTGATTTTTCGAAATAGAATGATTTTTTTTTGGGTTGTATTTACAAAAATAAATGTAGGATACTATTCTGCACATTTTGTTTTTTTACACGACCTTATAGCTCGCTTGGTTCCCCCGAAATCGAGCAAACGTAAAATACCATTAAAGTACGCGGTACATGTGGGGATTTTCCTTTGGGGTATCTTCTGATCCGAGGCCGACTGCCGAGTTATATACTCCATAACCAGAGGCCGCAAGGTCGAGGTACAAACTCGCAAAGCATATATTTCATTTCCTTAGGCAGCTATTCAGCGCCTTCATGAGTAGATCAATTGTCAAAATAGTCGAATCTCTAAAACATATAAACTTAATTTTGGAAATTTGCTCAACTCACGTCAGCGGTTCGGCTACGTGGTCGAATTATTTTAAGGATGACGGCTGATAAACTCTAAACTGCATACATTATTATAACAATTTATCTTACATTACAGCAAAAAAAAAATGAGGTGGAACAAAATTATTTATATAATAAATATAAATAAAAATCTAATAAAAACTCATCTCAAGCAAATTGTTTATAGTTTTCCTTTTGATGTTGAAAATTGTCGCAGCAGAGGCTGGTTTGTAGTTTGATTTCTCGTGAGAGAAACTTCAAAGCTGTTTTACAATTGAAGAGAGTCGCTAATTAAACAGTGAAATGCTCTTTACATGGACGAAATTTAATTTCAAATTTTCATAAATTTAACATCAAAGTGCTCGTAAAGATGTTTTCGTTTTTGCAATAAATATAGTTTCATAATGATCCATTCCAGTGAAGTTATTGCTCTTTATAATTTACAAATTGTATTGAATCAAGACAGGCACTCGAAACATCTTTGACGTTTTGCTCGATCACCAGTCATTAGTTTGCAATTATTACAGTTGAGATAACCGTTTTATAGTTTAAGTGTTAAGTCTTTGCTTTAACTGGCAGGTACATCTATACCTTGCGTAAAACAGCAAAAATATGCACTTCGTACTATCGTGTTTCGGACGCCGTTTTTCAACCTAAAAAATTGTGAAACATCTTAAATTGTTCTTAAAGGCTTTGTGCTATTGTTTTATATCTCATATGTGAAAGGAATCGATGGCAACTCATTTTAATCGACAGTTTAACTGAGTAAAAATCTATTACTTTCAACGCATTTTTTGTGAGTTTTAAGCAATAATTTCTATATTTTAAGCTAACACGTAAAAAATATAAAGCACTCTTATAACTTAAAGTAGTCTCTCAGATTATGAATTTATAAATAGAATCTGAAACACGTTATTACGAATGCATGTTTCAACGATTTTGCGGCTTTAGTCAAACCTTTCGTATTGAAATCATACGGCACACTCGGGAGTTTTCTTCAAGGTAAAGAAGAGCCTTAGCTTGAGGAAGGCTAAAGGTAAAATGAAGCTAACAATACTCAAAGCTATTCTAGTTTTAAAATTAGTTCTAATAATTGTTCAAGTTTTTACAATTTTTGTTTCTGACATTCGTTATCATTTATGTAAAAAGAAATAATACACCAAGTTTTGAAATTATAAATCAACCATCGGTATTAAATGAAAAACTTAAGACGAACACACAAACATACTAACAAGAAAATATACATCTACAGAGCTCGGACTCTGTTATAAAAATAAAGTAAAAGATAAACGAAAATTTAGAAAGTATAAATTTTTTTGGATATTTTAAAACATTTTGATTCTAAGTTTGGCCACCATTTTTGTAAACAATTGCAAGATGATTCTAGAGTCTAAATCTAAATCAACCATCGTTATCAAGTTGAAATCTTACGCATAAATAAACTAAAAAGAAAACATAAACCTGTGTTGGATTTTTGGGGAGAATTTCGTTTCCTGTAGGGTTCAAATTAACCATCGACTACTACGGACGTCTTTTGTTCCATAACTACTACGGGGGGGTCTGTCAGACCTGCTTGTTTAAACATGTGTGGTTACTTTAAAAACAATATATATTTAATTAGCATTCACACTCCAAACTTTGTTTTAATAACCTAATAAGAAAGAAAAAATCAAATTTCGTTTTCGTATAATTTTTTGGGGTTTTTTTAATTTTATACTGTAAAACATGCAATAGGCCTATATATTATACAAATTTTTAAATGAAAATTATGTTTGAATTATTTAAGGAAACCAACATATCTGTTATTGTTGAGTACCATAGTAACAAAGACAACATATTTTTTCAACTGTAAACATGCACATGTTCTTATTTAAATGGATCGATTTAGTATGTATAACCACTACGGAACGTTTCTCAGACAGCAACAGATCGATAACTCACAAACCGGCTTCGATTTCACTCGTGCGATTCAACTGCTCAACTGACCACCCAAGGACCAAGGTCAGGAAGGCACTGTGAAGTGAGGGATACAGCGTTTCAAGGCGAGGGAGAAACCCCTGTTGAAATTTCCCGCGTGGTCTGATAGACGGTCCGTAGTAATTAAGGGTTAAATGAAACAACACCATCAAGCCACTGGTTCAGTTATAGAATACTCCCATTATATTTATTCAAACAATTACCTCAACTCGGCAAATACGCCACTCGTAAAAAATTAGCCAACATTATCAACCCACACAATGTCTATACTAGGGGTTGAGTTTATAAGACAGACTGGATCAAAAATATCTGCAACTAAAACAAATCACGTTTATGGTATCAACTCCAAATTAAAAAGCCCTCCCTCTCTATTTTAGGGTCCTAGTTACAGGCTCCAGTTATAGCGAGCTTCTTAGGTTTATCCGATATAACTTCAACCTATTTAAATTTAGGTTACGTACCTTTATAAACCATCGACAGTTCTTCACTTTTATGGTGACTACCGGTTTCGGAGTTCACTCACTCCATTAACGAGTCAAATATTAAAAGAAACAAAAAACAACTAAAACACAGACACGAAAAAGTCACATTATAAATACACACGAACACTAAAACATAATTATACGAGTATGCTGGCCAGCAATCGAGTCACAACTGATAACACATGGCAAAGGATGTAAGTTCAGCCAACCCCCACTTGTTTTATACCGATGACGTCTGTTGAGTTGGGGGAAACAGACACGAAACACTTACGTCCACGAACACTAAAACATAATTATACGGTAGGTAACCTAATATTAATATTACAGTTCAGGAGGCATATATCATGAATAAAATATTTAAATTTGTTGAATTTGTATTTTTTCCATTAATAGCGAATTTCCATAGGAAAAATGACCTTTTTGCAATAAGAAAGGGCTACTTTTTCCGTTCCGTTTGAGAGTTTTAAACGGCCGTCATTTTGAACATATGCAAGTCAAGTCAACACAACTTTTCCCCATGTAGATAACACCAAAACAAAGGGTTGGTACAAATTTGGTATTGTTTCGTTATTTAATGTTTATTGTGAGTTTTTTAAAATAAAAACCCCGTTTTGGTCACAGTAGGACAACCGAAATAATGTCAGATAAATGAACAATGATTTGGCAGATTTGGTATGATTGAATGAAACCCGGAACCACAAATAGAAGGAACGAAAAAACAATAACAGACCAATTTAATGAAAAGGTAGTGTTAAAGCCCTCTGAGGATGATGACTATGTCATTGAAGGGTGCATAAGGGTAGTACAATAAACATAACTTTTCATTAAATTGTTCTGTTATTGTTTTTTGTTCCTTCTATTTGTGGTTCGGGGTTTCATTCAACCATTGTGAATTTGTCGCCGCAGTGCTCTACGACCTTTATAATAATTTGGTGTTGACTTTAAACCCAGGAACAATCCCAGAAATATGTGACAAGAGTTAAGAAACAGCCTGAATAAAAAAACCTGTAAAAACAAAATTATACTAATGTTTTAAACAAAATAGCTACAACTGAGGAGGGATAACAATACAAGACAAGACATACAAAAGGAGCCAGTTTTAATTGAGTCCTTGTCCTTGTGCTGGAGTACAGATATGACACCTCCTGTTCATCCGATGGCATATTTGATTGGGGAATGCTAACACTTAAGAAATAGTTCCGTCAAAATCGTACAAATTAATGTTTTACTTACGTCGTAATGAATGACGATAAATAGGTTCTACGTCATATTTATAATATACTAGCTGACCCGTACGGCGTTGCCCGTGGTGGTTGGTATTTTCAGTCTTTTTAACGTAATTGTATTCTTTTTAAGTGTTCAGTCAGTGAGTGGTATTTGGCTTTTATATATATAGATATTAAATAATAAAAGCACTATTTTGTCATAATAATAAAAGATCTGAAATTATGATTTTAGTAACTTTGATCCCCCCAAACCCCTCCTAAAATTTCGAAATGTTTCATACCCTTTCTTAGTGAGCACCTATGGCCCTAGAGGAAGCTACATACCAAATTTCATTTCACTCCGTTCTTTAGTTTTTGAGAAATCGTGATGAGTGAGTCAGTGAGTGAGCGAGTGAGTGAGTGAGTGGTATTTCGCTTTTATATATATATATATATATAGATGATATAAATACATTTTGCAGAAGTAATCTGTTCGTTTGTAAAACATCGATAGTCACCAGAACCGACCACCATTTTAATCCAACGCTTTGTTAAACATCCCATCAGTATCTATATTAAAGTCAGTTTAATGCAGGAGAGTGGATCAACCGGCTTCCACACAATGGCGGCATTGTTTCTATTATGTGTTGTACCGCAACTATAGCCAGACCTGGGGGAAGTATAAAGCACGGGTGTTATCTGCGATCTTTGTTGTACATCGGATTGTATTAAACACTGAATTACGTCACAATCTGTTTTTATGGAGACTTCATTTGTATGAGGAGGTTAGATTGGTATTTACTGATGGGTTTTAGTTATAAGGATGTGTAAATGTAGTTCAATAAGAATTTATTTAGAAGTTTTTTTCAAAAGAAACACACAAAGGTAGAAAAAATATATAAAAATATCATTTCCATTACTTTGAAGCGAAGCAAAATAGTAAGCTCTAGTTTGCACCACTCTGCTTCTCTTTTAATAAGCTTTTCAATTACTGTATGTATTACATGATTTACCTTTACATTTGAAATTGTAAACCCCCCCCTCCCCTCCCAATCATAGAAGTTCAGATATGTCAACAAATTTGTCGCGTTATGCAACACAAGATTTGTACAAAGTTTTGTCAACTTACTTTCAGTAACAGAAATAATAAAGGAGGTTAAAGGGACTTTATGAACACCCTGTACATATACGCAGCAAACACAAAGGAAATAACGCTGCCTTGATACCTTGTTAGTGGATCGAGTAATACTACGATAAGACATAACAGTCACGTGACTATTGCTGCAGTGATTAATTATCCTATTGTCTGAAGGATGTATTCAGAGATAAGCCGCTTGACCTGATGTCACTTTGTTGCATTGTTAATTCGACGTCATTGTGATTGATGTATCAATCAAGTAATACTGTAAACACATATGATGAGAACTGTATTTACGCATATAGAATAGAATCGCCTTTATTCTAACCCCATTATACGTAATGAACTACGTTATAATACATACATAAAAATTAGAATAGTAAAACGACAACAACAAAAATAATAACAGAAAATTAAATAATTAGAAATTAATATAACATTGAACTAAAATACATTTAACAGTTTTTAAAAGAAAACAAGAAAAAACCAACTAACAGAAATTGGTATTTAAATGAACAGTTAGCTGGACTTGGCCCGATCCGGCTTTGCACGGATAGACAAATCAAAGTTAAATGTATATTAACAAAAACAAATATCAATAAATATATTATACTATGTATTTCTAATGGGGATTTAACTTTTACCCCCAAACTCCCTAAAATTTCGACATTTTCGAAAACCTTTCTTAGCGAGGGACCCTAGAGGAAGCTACATACCAAATTTCATTCCAATTCGTTTAGTTTTTGTTTTTTTAGTGACTTTGACCCCCCCCCCCAAACCCCCTAAAATTTCGAATTTCTTTAAAAAAACCTTTCTTAGCGAGCACCTACAGAACTAGAGGAAGGTACATACCAAATTTCATTCCAATCCGTTCGGTGGTGTTTGAGATTTCATAGTGAGTGAGTCAGTGACTGGTATTTGGATTATATATAGAGAAAGATAAATATTCATTCACAAAACATGCCACAAACACATGTCGGAGTCTATAATACGTTTACCGAATGTTTCAATTAATTAGAGTACAAAATTATTAGTTTTTTTTACTGAATACACACTTACCCAGAAAGGGTTAATTTAACTAAATTACAAATGAAAAAACATAGACCAAGCGGATTTGAACCCAGGACCTTTACCATTCCGTGGTAACGCTCAACTGAGAAACCCTGGTCGCACCAAAGTAATCACCACTGTAAACTGCAAATAGAAATTAGTATGTTTTCAATGTCGTTTCATGCGAGAGGTATGCAGTTATAACGATTCCAAAAATTCAGTAAAATCTATATGTGAGATAACATCGACCAATATCAATATCTGGTGCGATCAGGGGGGCTCAGTCGGTAGAGCGTACCACGGAATGGTAAAGGTCCTGGGTTCAAATCCCGGGCTTGGTCCACGCTTTTTCATCTGTAATTTAGTTGGAATTATTATTTCTGGATTTATTTGGTTTTGTTTTCTTACAAACACTGCAGATACAATTTAACTTTAATTTTCAATATTTAACAGGCTATACCGTTCATCCTATCACAATGAATCTTTGGTGGGTTGTAGTGCGTGCGCCGCGAAGGTTAATGACAAAAATAAAAAGAAACAATTTTGACCAAATCAATTAATCCACAAAAGAATCCCACTGATTTAAATAAAAAACCCAAACCACAAAACAAGGAACAAAAACAATAACTAAACAACTAAACTGTAAATTATGTTTGATACGCTACCCTCTGAGGATGATGACCATGTCATCAAAATGTACACAAGGGTAGCGTATTAAACATAACTGTATATATTTCCATCTGTAACGGTCAACAAAATATTAACCTGTTCCGGGACTTTTCACCACCCCTGTATATTAATGGTAAGCAACACCAATGTTATCAAAAGAACGCGAATAAAATTGAGAAATTGTATTTCCAACGAATATACCTAGCACTGCATTCCAGTGAATATTTGCTCCCGTTTTATAAAAGTTTAGATAAATGTCTGTTGAGACTTTGACATGATAAATGTACGTTGCAGGCAGTACCATGGCTTAGTGTAAGTACAGAGGATTACAGTGACAAGATGCAATACGTTTTGTTGTATATTGTTGTCAACGCTAACGTCTCGGGAAATGTAAGATCAAAATTATATTCAGGAAAATTTTAAAGGGTGACTCAAAAGTCTGCAACCACTTTTGTAACCGTTGCAGATTACGCAACAAAACTTGGTACACCGTTTTTTGGTATAATTATTTTGAAGCAATTGTAATTTGTTATCGCCTTAGGCGACGGCCCGCAGGAAGTCAGAGGGAAATCTTAAAGAGCATAGGTCGAGTTGTACATCAAATTAAAGGTATACAAGAAAGATTCACCCTAAACAAAATGGCGGCCGTTTAAAGCTGGTCGTCCACTAGGTCGGTAGAGAAGCGCTACGCGGCGCGGCGCTGTGCTGGCGAGCCTCTTGCACTCAGAGCGCGGCGCGGCACAGTAGCTTTCTCCCTACTTTGGTCACCTGATATTCAGTCATGGTTTGACATTTTTCCATCTTGTAGTAGGAACATAAAAACTATTGTTTTCAAAGCAATAAATTTGAAATTGATATATTATATTTTTATGCAGTTCTATTTAGAACTAAATTACCATACTTTTGTACATTTTGAAAAAAAATTACAAACAATTTTTTCTACTTTTTGTGCATTCCTAAAGTTGAACTTGTTCCTTCCGTTACTGAACATTTTTTGTTTCTTGAGCTAATAATTTTGTAAATTTTACATCAATCAATTTTTACTGGCATATATGAATTCCTTGAACCTTTCTGTACAAAAAAGGTACGGAACACGTTTGGATTGGTTTGTAATTACTATATTTGGCGAATTTTTGAAAATATGCTTGCACAAGCAACAAAATGGCTTGGCATTGCAAAAAAACTAGCATGGACAGTTTAAGGGTTTTAAATGAACAACAGATTGGTTGCACTGTTGTATTAATTCAAATAAACTTCGTAGCAAAAAGTTTTTAATTTTTCCTAAAAATACAAATTTTTCAACACAATTATAACATTTTCTACATTTGGTATGAAACAAACCCTACTTATTTACATTTGCCATGGTTTTTTTTTCTTAAAGGTGAAATACTTTTTTTTTATAAATATTGTATGCAAGTGGGTAAAATTGTAAGGAAGAGAGACAAATATTTTTTTGTTAATAATGAATCTACAAAATAGATTCACCTTTGAATTGCGACACATGCAGAAAGACTTTGTTGTGCTTGTAGATCAGCTACCGATATCACAGTTATCGATGTCGAAATTATCTGAACCCAACAAATTCCGACCCAGGCCTCGTCCACTAGGTCGGTAGAGAGGCGCGACGCGGCGCGGCGCGGCACCGACCTCCAACAGTTTTTCATTCATTCGAAAACTGCGCCGCGCTACCTCCCTAATGGACGAAGCTTTTATGTTAAAATTTAAAGAATTTTTTTTTTTTTTATAAATTACTTTCCTAATTTTTCAATTTGAAGAATTAAATTAACAAGTTATTGCCAAATGTTTGCTCTAAATAATAAACCATATTAGGTTGTTCTAGATCATTTAGTTTTTAAATAATATGATTCTAAAAAAAAATATTATTTCGTCGTAAATAAATTTTGTTTGAGCGTGGTAGTTTTCCGTGTCACTCTAACGACCTAGTGGACGACCAGTTTAAAGTTACAATATTGGGCTTTTTGATCGTGGCTTAATTTTACTTACTGACATTTTCTTCAAAAGAAAAACTCTGACAATCCACGTTTAGTTTAAAGTTAAAGTTTAATTTAAAACTGAATAGCTCCAGCCTGGTAGATCTCCCGTTACAAATCCCAGTATTTTATTTGAACGTGACTGTACTTTCCCGTGACTCGAGTACAAACAGGAAATCTCAGAAGTAAAGCATTCCTGAATGGGTTTTATCAAACACCCGTTGGGAAACTTGGACCGATAAATCTTCTTTTATTTGTAGAAAATCTAACGTGCACCGTTTTATTTGTTTCTGTCTTTAAGTCATTTTCTTTAGGTTTGTGTGCAATTAAATTACTGATTGGTTTGCCTCGCTGGGGGCATTGTTATTTTAATAGTTTTATTGGACAGTGAAGTAAAAATAATTTAATTCAACGGATGTTTAAAAATGTTACACATTTTTCAATCTATATATACCTATATATATATATATATATATATATATAATCTAAATACTGACTCACTCATCACGAAATCTCAAAAACCACGGAACGGATTGGAATGAAATTTGGTATGTAGCTTCCTTAGGTACTCGCTAAGAAAGGTTTTTAAAAAAATAGAAATTTTAGGAGGGGTTTGGAGGGGTCAAAGTTACTAAAAAAACACCAAATGGATTGGAATGAAATTTGGTATGTAGCTTCCTCTAAAGCCCTAGGTGCTCGCTAAGAAAGGTTCTTAAAAAAATAGAAATTTTAGGAGGGGTTTGGAGGGGTCAAAGTTACTAAAAAAACCACCAAATGGATTGGAATGAAATTTATTATGTAGCTTCCTCTAAAGCCCTAAGCGCTCGCTAAAAAAGGTTTTTGAAAAATTAGAAATTTTTGGGGGTTTTGGGGGTGTCAAAGTTACTAAAAATCCCCATATTTAACTTTAATTTGTCTCTTCGTGCAAAGCCGGATCGGGCCAGCTAGTTCTTTACATTTTAAGGCAGAGCTGATTTTCCGCTTAGGCCACTAGGCACATTCTTAGAGTGCAATAGATTTCGGGCGCAAAATGAGGGGAACATTTTTTTAATACGTTTATTTCTGGTTCAATGTACAAACATTTTTCCACGGAAGGTTTTACAAACGGAGGACACAAAATTTAAATTACAGCTAACGCACCACCTCCTGTCAGCCAACGCCCAGCGAGTAATGTAGACCTAGGCGTTGTGTTCGTGTGTGACCTACCGGTTGGCAGCCCAGGGCACGATGGGTTCATAGGTGGCGGATAATGGAAAGACCCTCAAAAGATCAAAGAAAAGGAAAGGTAAAATAAAATCCCTCCCGAATCAAAACTGGCAGAACTCAAGGTGCTCTGGTAGTGGTGGGGAGGGGCGCAACAGTTTGAAGTACCTAGGGCGCTGGTCAGGTTAAAAACCGAACTCTTTAAAGGGCAATAGTTTGTATTTTTATATACTAAGATTTAAATATAAAAATACGATGCTGTTTTTTTTAACTTTTCATTGTGGTTAATAAGATACGTATTTCTTCAAGTTTTATCAAACTTTACTGAGCAGTAATTTAAAAAAATGAGATATTTTAGTTGGACGTGTGTATTTCTATCTCTGTCTTATATTAGCTTTGTATAGGTCACCGCTCTATCGTCACTTCCGTGAAAGTATCAGAGTATACCTGCATTGTCTTCGAAATGATTCGCCGACGGTGTAGGTGAACGAAGCGAGCAGGGGTAGAACCCCTAGTATATCTATAATTTGGTTATATAAACATACTTTTATAACGGATCGCGGTATACATAGTTTTCCTATAATAAACATTTCCATTTTACTGAAAGAATACAACACGAATACATTCTGCTCCCCGGCTTACTAGTCTAATGAGAAAAGCTATTTCATAATTGTTTTAAACTACTAGTATGATGAGAAAAGCTATTTCATAATTGTTTTAAACTACTAGTATGATGAGAAAAGCTATTTCATAATTGTTTTAAATTACTAGTATAATGAGAACAGCTATTTCATAATTGTTTTAAATTACTAGTATGATGAGAAAAGATATTTAATAATTGTTTAAAATTACTAGTGTAATGAGAAGAGCTATTTTATAATTGTTTTGAATTACTAGTATAACAAGAAAAGCTATTTCATAATTGTTTTAAATTACTAGTATAGTGAGAAAAACTATTTCATAATTGTTTTAAATTACTAGTCTAATGAGAAAAGCTATTTCATAATTGTTTTAAATTACTAGTATAATGAGAAAATCTATTACATAATTGTTTTCAATTATTAGTATAGTGAGAAAATTTATTTAATAATTGTTTTAATTAACTAGTATAATGAGAAAAGCTATTTCATAATTGCTTTAAATTACTAGTATAATGAGAAAAAATATTTCATAATTGCTTTAAATTACTAGTATAATGAGAAAAGATATTTCATAATCGTTTTAAAAAGCAAACGGGTGTTGGCTCAACATCTTTAAATCCAATTCTAGAAACCATAAGTAAGTGATTAATTGTAGTAAATCTGTTTGCAGGTACAGCTGATGTGTTTAGAGTTGAGCGGCTTTAAGAGGGGCTTAACTGACCAAGAATTATCAGTGCTGAGTGACCCATGATTATTCCAAACTCGACCGAAACCCTACTCGAGTGTTTTGGTTGAAAGCTTTAGTTGACCGACTTGCACATAAATAATTACTTAATGGACTACGCCTAAACCCTTTCTGTTAATGCAATGCGGTAAGAGGCTGTTGATTTAATGCAACACATTTAATATGATCGGTGAACGTTGCAATATTTTGTTTCTTTCTTAAAACTAATTCCTATTAGTTTGTACTGTAATATGTTAAAAATTAGTAAGACGTATTTCTAGTTTGTTAGGATTTAACTAAAAAATAATATTACTTATATATTAAGCAATGCAGCCAAGATGTAAGGACTATAATTCATTGTAAACTATTGCAAAAAAGCCAAACAGTGACTGATGAAATAAAAAGTACAAACATCAACTGTTTCGGTGCCTTATGCTGGGTTAAACCGTTAATTATAAAGCGAAATATTAACCAGAAGAAATATACGGATGATCAATAATCTGCAAAACTCTCGCGATGCCAAATGTGCACATATTTTGTATTTCTAACACTATCCGTTTTAGATTAACAAGTAGTATTGACAACTTGGGAAACCCGTTTTAAAGGTCGTAGATGCGAGCGAAGCGAAGCAGTCCATAACCCGAGGCAGCAAGGTCGAAGCTGGAGGCTACTAATATATTTCGTACACACAGGCAGCTATTCAGTGCCTTCGTGAGTAGATTAATTACCTAAATAGTTGGTTGAAATCTTAAAACGTATAAATTTAATTTTGGAAATTCGCTCAACTCACGTCAGCGGTTCAGCTGCGTGCTCGAATTATTTTTAATTTTTAATATTTGTAAAAATGCAGTGAAAGTGAGATAAAATTGAACAATTGATCTGGCGTGATCAAGATAGCTCAGTTCGCAAGGAACGCTAAAGGTACTGAGGTCACATACCGATCTTGATCCGTGGTTTTCATTTTGTAATTTGCTTAAATTAAAACTCTAAAAGGAAAAGTGTACACCAGAATAGTATATTTCATTACTAGTATTGAAAGTGGCCGTTTTTTGTGCACTGACGAAAGTTCACGTGTAAGGCGGAGCCGAGCACGGAAATAATTCAGTCATACACCGGGAAAAACACTTTCGGGACGAGTTATGAACGATACTTTTCATCATACTGCAAGATGATGCGATAAAACAATCCCCCAGAAGAACAAAATTGAAAGTTTAAACTTATTACAAAACAAGCTAGCTAATAAGGTCATAAATATAAGTAATGATAACAACTGTGCCGTGAATGTTAACTTCGACTTTTAAACTGTAAATTAAAAACGTTCTAAGAATTCCTAGTTTTCTTCATTCACTTCACCTAATTATTGTTGGTTTGTTTCTCCTTTACTATGGGGACGGTGGTTAACAGCGTGTCCAGCTGGTTTAAAACTTAAAAAAATAAAGAACAAACACTAGCGCTGATAGCGGCAAAACTTGGAAGCTACTTTTCCGTGCACTAGACGGGAAATTTCCCGTGCACTAGGGAAGGTATCGGAAAACAGCTGCTTTCGGCAATATTTATGTGTACAGTATTGAAAATGCATTACTTTCAAGGCAGTATGATGAAAAAGTTATTACAATTTAATAAATAGCTGTTTTTGTAAGACGAGAATTTTTTAAATACCTAATACTTTTGCGAAAAGCACATATAAAATAAAACTATTTCACATAATATATCGGACAAGTATAAAACGGCTAATAAAATATTGTTGAAAACTAAGACCGGCTTATTAAAATCAGCACATAAAGGATGGAATTTAATTTAATAAGTATCTACTAGGAATACTGCTACACTCGGAAGCCGTAGCTTAATTTCAATGGAAAAAACTTCAGAGAGATTTAAAATTTTTAAAGGAGTTGTTACAAGAACGAAATTAATTTTCTAATAGAATGTTTAACTACCAAATGCAATTGGTTTCTCATATATGTTTTATCCATACAAAAAACCACAGTGTGCTACTTATGAACAAATAATCTTTATAAATAAAATCGAGCATGACTCATGTGAAAAATATGTATAAAATAAAACAAAACAGAACACAATTCCCACAAAGACGTGTTCATTCGACAAAGTCGTCATCAACTCAGTTGTAATTTATTTGTAACTCAATTGTCACTGAGGATGACGACTTGATCGTTGAAAAGCGTGTTCTTAGAAAAAAATCTACTGTATTAGTAACTGTCACTTAGAATGTTGTTAAGTTACGTACGTCGAATGGGCAGGACACATTAGGAGCGAAGTGGTCTTCATGGGCGGTAGAGAGGGCGGGTGAATCACTCAGGTTTCGCCCGTAATTTAGACTTGCAACTATTAATCCTACATTTATTTCAGAATAATTACATGCTGCCAAACATAAGGATGTCACAAATTACATTACAAAATTAGTTTGTATGCGTAAAAGTATTTTGCAGTTTAATTTGGGTTTCTTTTTGTACTCCTCAAACCCTTACCGAATTGCAGTACCAACCAGGAGGAAAGGTTAGAGAGAAGGATACCTATCCCTAAGTGTGAGCAGGATGGCTCTGAAACAAAGAGGAGTAGCCTACAGGTGCAGGAATCGTAGAGGTAACCCAACGCTTCCAGCCAATGGGAAAGCACCCAAGTTAAAGCTTTATTGGAAGAGAAAATCTCCAACACATAAACACAGAACTCTTACAAATACTCAGATAGCCAGGCATCTTTGAAAGCTCTGAGTTCGTATTAGTTCGTGTCAAAATTAGCCTGGGAATACGTCAAGTCCATAAAACAATTGGAAGATCTCAGCAGGGTGATGTTAGGTACCAGGACACGTTGGAATACATGGATATAAATGTGCACATAAGATGGCAAACAAGATATCAGCGACTGAATTCACAGTACCTGAACCAAAAACAACAGCTATAGCGCACGGAAGCAGATGGAGGTCGTCACCTCCATTTCATGGTCCATCTGAGCAAACTGCATCTGACATCTTTACTCTGAACTGGTGCAATGTACAGAATGTAGCTCTA
>JAGFPH010000325.1:648757-675830 GCA_018207615.1 Philaenus spumarius | reverse complement strand
TACTTATAAGTCCCGTCAGGCGACAAAGGGTTAACGTGTGTATCTGTGTGTCTGTGTAACTGTCTGTGTATCTGTCTGTAGCGTTGTAGCTCCCAAACGGATGAACCAATTTTGATTTAGTTTTTCTTGTTTGAAAGGTGTCTTAACTAAAAGTGTTCTTAGCTATGATTCAAAAAATCTGTTCAGCCGTTCGTGGGTATTTAAAATTTTTAAATTTATCTGTTATTACCATTTTTTAAGGAGAATCTTAATTTTGTTTTTTTAACAAATTGATGATTTTAGGAATTTATGTAAGAGCTATTTAATTTAATTTTATAATTAAATGCATGTGTTTTAATGTTATTAATGTTTATAATTAAATTAAAGAAATGTTACTAAGAAATATTCTTATTACTATTCTATTCAGAATGGTTCAGCAGTGCATAATATTAACTTCAATAGCCTACTAACAAAAGATATTTTCTAGAAATATAATAAAAAAGTCACTTTACATTTCCACACACTTATTATTCCTGTAAACTCTAGTGGAGACGAAAGCAAGGAAAGATTGGCAATCAAGTTGCTGGTAAATTGCCTGGTGAATGGAGAGCTCTCGAGACAACTTTCCTTGCAATTTCAGAAGAATCTCATTGCTTAACTCGATTCCTTATAGTGCAGCAGTATATCATACATTAACCTATTTTGTTTATATACGTAAAATTTGCATTGAATCTCAAAATATTTAGTAAATCGTTATGTATCCAAATTGTAAGATTTGTGCGTTCATAGCCTTATAAATTTTAAAATACATCACTCAGTTTAAGTTTACGTTTTTAATTAATTTAGTGTATCTTTAATAAACG
Source organism: Philaenus spumarius (assembly GCA_018207615.1). Lineage (NCBI taxonomy): Eukaryota > Metazoa > Arthropoda > Insecta > Hemiptera > Aphrophoridae > Philaenus > Philaenus spumarius. The sequence continues at coordinate 674,988 of JAGFPH010000325.1, read as the reverse complement.
TCAGATGAAATAATTCATATATCTAAAATGTACAAGGAAATTCTATTTAGGGATCTGTAAATTAAAAGAAAAAATGGAAGCCTTGTAGGATCAATTGTTTGTCAGTAGGGTTTCTTCAGAACAGAAAGGTAGATAGATAATAGTTTTTATTAGGGCGAAGTTGACAATCAGGTCCTCTCTTTCACTTAACCCACATACATTTACAAATTTGTATAGATAATGACACTCTTAAGCCTAAAACAAATAAAAAATAAACAATATAAACTAAGAAATATTCATATAAAAATCCTAAACTAATCCAGTTTTATAAACTTTACAGAATAAAATAGCCTAATTGAAACATATTGATATTTGAACAAATGAAGGTATCTCCGTCAAATTTGGTATAGTTATTACACATGCTAACAAACATATATACTCCAATGATGAAAAATCAAAAAATATTTGAATATATATTTGGAAAGGAGGGCGGTAAAGAGTGGTACCTAAAAATTCTTAGATTGTTCTGTCAAGTTGAGTATTATGAAATGGTTTTATTTACAAAAATTAAAAAAATGTATTAAAGTAATTTGCAATATTTTGTTCAAGAAATTATCACTCATAAACCAATTACCATGCTATTGCTGTATGTGTTTGGGAGCTATCACTCCTTTCAATGTCTCACACATCAATGCATAATATTTGTCTGCTATGGTTAATGTTATTGGTTAGTTCAGTATATTAAAATGACATATTAATGTGTTGTCGGGTAAAACTTTTGATACGGTGAGCAGACCGGTCCTTTGGCACACAAGTCAAACTTGCCTTCTTTGGTTTATTAGGTTAATTTGTAAGAAATTTACAATACATTTGAGTATTAGCGAAATATTGAAAGTAATATGAAATTTGCGCTTAGTCAAACTTGTGGACCAATATTTCTAAAATAACAAAATTTTAAGCAAGTTTACCTTTTGAAACGATTTTATTGTAAAGATTATGTTCAGCAAGATCTGATTCTGTGATCAGTTTATACAGATTAAATTTACCGTCAATAGTATCAAAAATTATTTTTTTTTTTTTACATAATGTTTGAGATTTTTATATAAAGTGAAGCCAAGTAAAAACTTGATCATTCAATTACCAGAAGACACTTACACAGTAACAGTTTTTATTAAAATACAATAAACCTCATAAATCAAAATAAAATATTATGTACAGTATTTTCAAGTTTATAATAGTTAAAAATTTTGTACTTTATGGTATTTTCAGTACGTTGGCAAGTAAGTGGACATGCCATCTAGATTTAGTTCTATAAAAAAAGGGTTTTAATTAGTTCTACTAAGACTAAATTAGTTTTACTGTCACTCAGGAGATCAATTTACCAGAAGACACTTACACAGTAACATTTTCTATTAACATACAATAAAACCTCAGAAATCAAAATAAAATATTATGTACACCATTTTCAAGTTTATAAATAAGCCACGATGGCCGTGGTTATTAAGGAGTGAAAGCTTTATCAATCGTCATGGCAACCATCAATAGAAAAGTTCCAGGTTCAATTCAAATTGACCCCCGAATAATTTTCTAAATGGTTTCTTAACAGACGTCATTGGCTGTGGTTCGGATTCCACGTAAAACTGTAGGTCCCGTCTTCATTAGCCTTAAAGTGCAAAACAGCAGGACGTTAAAAAAAAATTCAAGTTTATAATGGTTAAAAATTTTGTACGTTATGGTATTTTCAGTACGTTGGCAAGTAAGTGGACATGCCATCTAGATTTTGTTCTATAAAAAGGGTTTTAATTAGTTCTACTAGGACTAAATTAGCTCTACTGTCACTCAAAAGTCAAATCATTCATAGAAAAGTCAAACATATAAGTACAGAATTGCTCCTGCAGCTAAAAAATTCAAAATTCAACGTATATACATAGTTGCTCCCAGAGCAACAACGTTTATATACGGTATTGCTAATTAAAGGATTAATACTTTTCATTATATTACAGATAATAAGCGAGAAAAATTTTTAAATACATTTTAATTTAGTGAGAAACTGCGTGATTAATACTTCTAATAACCTTAATTCATAGCCAGTTAAAATTTATTAGAAATGTGTATAGCTATTTAAATTTGAAATGGTACAGTTATTATTATTACTGATATTAATTACATTTTTTAAGTATACCTGATTTTGTAATAAACCTACATTATTTTACAGCTTCTGTGAGTTAACTTTTTATGTCACTTTCTCAAGAGTTCGTGTCAAATTTTTGAAAAATCTTTGAAATAAAATAAATAAGTTCAGAGTTTTAAAAACCAGTCAATATACACTTTGAAATGTGCCGAGTTAAAAAAAAATAGTACATGGAAGTTAATTATATATATAAGAGGAATATAAGGCAATTTATGTGAAGAAACACAAAAAATTGGCAAAAATTACCCCAGTTGACCTGTATATATTGCAAAAATCTTGTGCTTTATTAAGTAACAGCTCTATCATTGTTTTAAAATCATATTTTAGAAATTCAGATAAAGACTAATAGTTTGTTAATACAATCTACTGTAGTACAATATTAGTATTTTTAAGTCAAACAATCCATAAACAAAAAACAATTAATATAATTTATCTTTCAATTGAAAAACTTTAAATTATTTAATTCCCACAAACTTCCATCTAATGTGTGTTTTGCCTATTAATATACTGACTCCTGACGGTACGGAACCCGTGACAAAATACTTCTCTGTTTATATTTATATGTATGTACGTTGTCTGGGATGGTTTTAGTAAATTTTTATCAAAGTTATTTCCTTAATTTGAACTTATGATAAAAATTGAATTGTATATGCCTATCGAATCCTGATTTGTTAGTGCTGCTGTATATTGAACAAGATTTTGATATGTTTTGAGCATTTCCTTCACATTCGCAAATGACAAATATTTTGTCAGTGACAAAGTTGGTATGTGATTCATGTTGCTAATTGATACTCAAAACTATTGTGTAATGAGTGCAGTAGTATTCTACATATAATTTTAAAGTTGAAAAAAGAATAACATTTTTCAATATATTTACACTTTTTGCCTGTAATTTATAATTGAAATCTTTAATATTAGACATATTTTATTATTTCAGTAAATATAACACTTTCTTGGGTCTGAAAAATAAAAAATCCAAAGTGCTTAACATATGTTCTTTAAATTACAGGAATGTATATATTTGATCAATATAAAAATAATTTGTACTGTGTATGATTTTGTATAATATGCTATTCTAAATCCACAAGGGTGGAGACATTGGAACAGTTCTTATGTACACAAACTAATTCATAACATCAAAAGCTACCCACTGTAGCCTTCTGTTTTGTTTAGGTGTCTGTAACTGCTATGGAAGACTCAAGAGTGTTACTCTGGCATAGAGATAAATTAAAACTCTCTATAATAACTGATCAGTTCCTTCAAGCTGTGTTCGATCACATCCTCGGCAGAGATGTTGTAAAGAAACTGATGCAGGTGAGTCAGGTTAGGTAGGCCTAGTCTTGGTTATGCTCTATGCTATGCAGTTAATCGTAATTTTATTTTAACCAAGATCTCTTAATGAAGTAGATAATAATGTTGTGAATGGCTTTGAAAACTGTTGGTTAGTTACAATAAGCAAAAATACAATAATTCAATTTACTCATTATGGAAAAATCTGCCCTCAAAGATACATTTTGTTTATCATTTAATAAAAAATATAAAACTATGTTCTTTCCTAATAAGAATTTCAGTAGAATTCATTCACTTTACGTCCAATCCGGCATTTTTAGAAGGGAAAGCAGAGTTACTCATTACAAAACGGAAATATTATAGACTGTGCAATATTTGAAACTACTGGCAGTACAAATTTAGGCCTGGAGATGAGAGAACTGTCATCACTTCCAGAACATATTGGCCTTGGGTATAAAGTACATGTACTGACATAATTACCGAATTTCTAAATAAGTATTTTTCGGGATTGGACAAAAGTCCTGCAAACATTGCGATTTCTCAACTTCTAGTTGGCTTGCTCCAACAAAATATAAATCTTTTGTTAAATGTAAACTTATGAAGCCCTCCCAAAAAAAAAAATCATTCATAAAAAGTCCCTTTATTTTAGAGAAAACAAAATATTTTTATTTACGTTACGAGAAAAAATATGGGACGACTCTTTCGAAAGCAGTTTACATTTGCTACTTTATGATGTAACTAAATCTTATCTTTCTTCACAGAGTGTTCCTACATATTTTTTGAGACTTAATTAATACATTTTTTTATGCAAACAAAAAATGTTATATCTTTTATTACATAAATATAATCGAGCTTAACACATGAGAAATATTTTTTTTTTAAAGTAAAAATAAAAATGCAGAAATTTTTTTTTTTTTTTGTGAGAATTGTGTTCTGTATTTTTATTTTTACTTTTAGAAATAGTATTTCTCATGTGTCAAGCTCGATTATATTTATGTAATAAAAGATGTAAAATTATTGTTTGCATTAAAAAAAAAATTATTAACTAAGTCTCAAAAAATATGTAGGAACACTGTGCAGAAAAACAAGATTTAGTTACATCATAAAGAAGCGAATTGTGTTCTGTATTTTTATTTTTACTTTTATAAATCTTTTATTACATTCAGATTTTTTTGTTGATTAATTTAAATATTAGTTTAGTGTATAACAAGATTTAGTTATGTTACACTTACTTAAGTACAAGAATAAATTTTCATTACAAGGATTATATTAAATATCTCTCTAATTTACCCGGAAAATTATTGAGAAGTACTTGACCAACACTTATAATTACTTGATACTTGACACTTGAAGTACTTGATACTGTAACACTTATAATTATTATTTTTGCCATAATAAAATTCCAAATCGACCTACAAACCTTTTTGTTATTTTGAAATAAAGTATGATTTTCGACGTTTAACATCTTAGGTTTTGAGAAAAATAATATTAAAAAATATGATTATTTAAATATAATTTTTTTAGCTCTTTTTATATTTAAAAAGTAATTAAAATTAACAATATTTTATAAAATTATTTTATTTTAACAAGACACAAGTGGGTTGAAAACAGACCTCTAAAGTTATCCAATATATTCTGGGTTAGAACTTAAATGTTGGTCACCTACAAAAAACCAAAGAGGTAGTCATTCGTAGAATGCATGAAAGTTGTTAAGTACAGGATTAATGATCAAGAAAATATTGTGCATGGAATTAGAACATAAAAGTAGATATATTTTAGTGTTTTAAGAGTATATGCAGAAAAATGTTTTATAAAGAAGTATTTTAAAAAGTGTAGTATGATGCCAAAATACATACAAAATGATAAGAAAAGAATGTGTTTTTTGGAATTTATGAGTAAAAAAATTACCAATTTGGTTTTGTAAACTATTTCAATGTTTAATTATTTAAAAGTTAGACCCCCCCCCCCCCCCTGCATATATATTGCAACTGCTATTTTAAATCGTCCTATGTTAACCCATTTCATAAATAGGCAAAACTCAATCGGGCTCTAAAATAAATAAATAGAAAACAGACTGTGAACAGGATTTTGAACAAATAAAGTTATTTCTATATATGTTTACTTTGAAACAAGTAAGAAAATATAAATTAAATTTGTAACTGAGGCCTTTTTTATGTAAAGATTAAATTGGTGTTATGTATTTTAGAATATACTTTCCTCTATTATACAGTACATAGTTATTTTTTAATGTTTTTTTTTAATCATGTTGTCAAAACCTGTTTAAATGCCTGTCTCATCCCAAGGAAGTTATATGTGATGGATAACATGCATCTGCTCTTTAGCCATTTTATTTGATTGGATGTGTCAGTTCTTCGACCCAAGTCATCAATCACATAGTAAAGTCAGCACATTTTTAACGTAAAAAGAATTATGCTTTGGCCCTTACAGGAGATTAAAACTTACCGTTCTATAAAGAAACAATTTCACATTGAAATCAATGAACAAAAATAATTGTCTCTTTCTTACAGTGCAACACGATAAATAGTTTCAGTTGCCCGTCAGAATGTACAAATGGAAATAGTACAGTTATTTGTTGATTGTCCCCAAACCTGTCCCAATCTATAAATTCAATTCTTTCAACACCATGGTGATTCAAAAAGAATAAACTGATTTATAAATATTTTATCTATTGTTGAAGCACATTAGATGAACAAAACAAAGTTCAAAATGCTCAAAAACTTTTAAAATTAGCTTGCAATATTATCACAACTGATCCTACCGGCCACACAGACAACATCAAGACATCCTTATTCGTCCCCCACACTTTTTCAAAGTAACTTGTTAAATGTTTCTGCTGATATTCTGCTTTTGAGTTTGTCTAGATCACAAGCAACAATGAAACCATACCATGTTCCTTCACATATCCCCTCAAGAATAAGTTGCTTAGGTTCATGCCTATTGATCTTGGAGATAAAGAATATAGGTCAGTGTCTCGGAGTGCCATGCACCCTATCAAACATTGAGGCAGTATATCATTAAGGAATTGTTGTGCCAGCGTATTGGGTTTCCTTATGTAGCCATGTCTGCAGCATTTCAAGATAGATCATTATTGTCACTGTATTTTCCTAAAAAAATAATTGACTTAAATCTAGACAAAATGGCATGGAAAATGTTTACTTTTCATGATTCTTTCTCATGCCCTACAATTTCATTAGGATTCAGGAGCCATTTGTCCAGGTTATGACTGTTAATTTGACCGCTTAGATGAATAACAGATACAGTAATTTAAAAACTTAAAAACTCTCGCTGAACAAATTGTCTTGAACACTCTCAATCAAGTCTCCTTTCAAACAAAAAAAAAACTAAATCAAAATCGGTTCATCCGTTTGGGAGCTACGATACAACAGACAGACACACAGATGCACACGTTAAACTTATAACACCACACTACTAAACAATTGTGCTAAAAATCTGTCGTCTTCCCTGCCCTATAAGAGATCATTGCTGAACACCACGCTTTTCTTTTTTAACCCCCAACGCAAAAAGAGGGGTGTTATATAAAAAGTTTAATGTATGTATCTGTCTGTGGCATCGTAGCTCCAAAATAGGTGAATTGATTTTGATGTAGTATTTTTTGTTTGAAAGATGACTTGATCGAGAGTGTTCTTAGCTATGATTCAAGAAAATCTGTTCAGAAGTTCGGGGGGTTTAAACATTTAAAATTTTTCTGTTATTACCAACAAATTTGGATTAGAGCTAACATTGCCTTAATAAACATCAGACAATTTTATTAGTCTGCAATTTTTGTTCTGGTTCGGTAAGTACACTTTCACGGGCTTTGCTCAAACAGTTGCTGAATTCTTTGCATTTTTTAACCACTGTGAGGTCGACCTGGTGCACAAACATTTTTTTTTTTAACTTGTCATATCATCTACAAATGTTCTTTGGCAAAGTCAGATAAGACCCAAAATCAAAAAAATATAAAACAACTCTTTCACACTTTCTGTTCACTAACATAAATTTATCCGTCTTTTTTATAAGACTCTTTCTTCACAGGGAAAAGTAGGGTATATAAGAAGCAACAGAGGTATATTTTTTTGATTGGGGTTGTACTACTTAAGCCAAACACAACAAACAAAGTGGGGGGGGGCGTCTTATCCTGTCCTTTGAGAAGGTATTTGTAAAGTGATGGTACTGATAAAACTTGATTTAATACTCAAGACATAAACACACTTTTTTATGCTTGTGTTCAAACCAACAAGTAATGTAATGTAATATTATCAATATAATAATCCTAATTATTTGATTGTCAGTGTATAAAGGTGAAGATTCATGTCTCAGTACTTGATTTAAAACTCATTGTTTTGTATTGTAGTCAGAATAAAACAATATGTTGTCCGCCTATATGACTGTATCAATTTAATTATTCACTCACTTGACATTGATGCTTATAGGAAATTTTTCTCAATCTTTATAATCTAGCTCTAAATTGAGGTCGTTAGTCCATTACAAGTTGTCATATGTATTCGACTGTGTGCACTCGCCGAATTATTACTTGTAAATTATTATGTGCGTCTGTTTAGTGTTTGTGTTATATTGACTTTAGATAATTTTAGTAGACTAACGACCACAATTTAGAGCAAGATTCTGAAGATCGAATGAATTTCCAAAACGCGTCGATGTCAGAACATGATTTTTCTTCTTTTTGTACTGTTCTTGTTTAAATATGTCCACTACATAATTGTTTTTAAAATGTCTTCTAAGCGCCTAAAAGCTTTTGTTGTTGAAATGAGTTTTTCTAATATATTAACATGAACTACATGTATTGTTTTATATCATTTGCATAACTTAAATTTTACTTCTGTATGTATTACTAAGTGGAAGGGATAGTACTTCTAATACTTTGTGATTTTAACTAACATAAAAAAGTACAAAGCTTATAATTAATAATTAAGAAAGATAGCAAGAACTAGCCAAATTTCTTAACCAACTTTAAAATTTGTTTAACTGAAAATAATTTTGTTGAATTTAAACTTTTTAACAATATACATTGTTAAATAATAATTTATTAATAAGAGAGAGAGAGAGCGCAAGAGTTAGACAAATTTCTTAACTGGCTTTAAAGTTCTTTTGACTTAAAATTATTTCTTGCATTTAGCTATTAACACTATACATTTTTAAATAATACTTTATTAATAAAAGAGAGAGAGAGAGCAAGAGTTAGCCAAATTTCTTAACTAACTTTAAAGTTCTTTTGACTTAAAATTATTTTTTGCATTTAGCACTTTTAACAGTATACATTATTAAATAATAATTTATTAATAAGAGAGAGAGAGAGCAAGAGTTAGCCAAATTTCTTAACTGACTTTAAAGTTCTTTTGACTTAAAATAATTTTGTTGCATTTAGCACTTTTAAAAGTATATATTTTTAAATAATAATTTATCAATAAGATAGAGAGAGCAAGAGTTAGCCAAATTTCTTTACCTACTTAAACATTTTTTCAACAGGAAATACTTTTGTTGCTTTTAAAACTTTTAACAGTATACATTTAAAAATAATACTTTATTAATAAAAGAGAGAGCAATAGTCAGGGAAAATTTTACCAAAAACCAAATCAATATCTTATAAGTTTTCGAAATGGCAGTAGTTCTTTATAGTTAATATCTCCAAAAGCATTAACTGTACTAAAAATACTTCAAGACAAAATTAATATTTTAACGGTAAGCAGGTTGTGTATGTAAAATTTATTAGGTGAAGGGATAACGTAGTTATTGACAAAATCTTAATTTGTGGATTATTTCGCATAAAGTTAATTGCACGCTCTCTATTTTGAAAAGGATAAAGGATTTAATCGATTAAAAACAACTCTTATAGATCATTCTTTTTTTTAACTGATAAAGGAACAAAGCTGACATTTGACATAATTACACTAATTTGCACATGTTCCAAAAATCGAAACTCAATTAATATTTTACCATAAATTTTGGCCAAAATTTAGTACCCCAAAAAATAATGACTGTATGATATTTATATGTTGGGATCGTTTGAAAGGGTTTTATTTAGGTATATCAAAATATTGTTTTAAGTTTTTCACTTGTTATATATTTTTCAGAGATTCCATAAACAGTAGCTCCTTTTTCTCGTTTGTTCTCGGAAGTGCTACAACTAAAATTTTGAAAAACAACAGTTACTATTTTATAGAAAAGCTATAGCGGATTCAGACTTGTTAAAAAAAATGTTTAATTCGATTTCTGTTTATATGCGGTGTACAATAATGCTGTGTTTGGAAGCTATCCTTTCACTCTCCTGCAACACCGATGAATAATTTATTCCTGCTATAATTATTGTTATTAGTTCAGTATATTTAGTACAGTACTTTTTGATGAGTTGCTATGGTAAATATCATTTTGGTTAAACTTTGTGCCTGGCGAGCTGGAGCACTTCTCCAGTATACAGTAGTGTCCCGCTATTCCGAATTGAGACCGAACACTGTTCGGTTTAGCGGGAATTCGGAATAGGCGGATTTTATGCATAATATCAACATATTGACTCATTAAGGCATATAAAGTAAGTGCGGGGACATCTAGGTCTGTTAGTGTCAGTTATATATAGGGCCTAGCGTTGATCGGCTCGGATAAAAGCGAGGAGGAGGTGAACGCTCAAACTGAACTCGTATCATACGTAGACATGGCAAATGCTCTTGACCTCGCTTAGTGTAGGTTTACACCATTAATTTTTTTCGTTCCATTGCGTTATGATTCCGTTTTTTTCTAAAAACAAAAGGAAATGGATAGGTTGTTCCAACTGCCCGTTTTGTCAGTCTGTCAGGTTGTTGCAGTCTGTCCTTTAGTTCCGCATCGTTTTGAAAAAAGGTTGAGAAAAGTAATAAAATTCCTTCGAGGTAACGAAAATGGAGGAGAAAAATGGATGAACCCAACTGGCAGGTGACAACAACACTACTAACGCCTAGCTTTTGTATCTAATCCTTCCTTCTTTCTAAAGGACCCGGTATCTGTTTCACAGGAAGCTTGTTGCGATAGCTTCCTTCCCGCAAAATGGATGGAAAACGCGAAGGAAACAAAACCAGTTTTCATTCCAATTTGGTTTCAGGCGTTACCATCAAGCTTAGGCTCTATGTATGTCTCTATTTAACTTATTTGTATAACAATACAGTAAATGTACTTTATTTCACAAAAGACTTTTTAATTTTTCCTGTTTTTATGTTTAAAATAATCGGGTATTTTTTCTGAACTCTGTTCGGAATAGGCGGATTTTCGGAATAGCGTGACTCTACTGTATTTGACAGTAACTCTGTTAGGCTTTGGCCTGGAAAAAATTAACCTCTAAACTCTAAACAATCCATCAATTTTAAACCGATCAAAACACAAATACATTGTGAATTTATGAATATATATATAGATGTTTGTACATTATCAATACACCATTCTAAAAGCGGAACATTAAAAACCAATCAATATTAATCTACAATATCAATAAACACAAGTTAAACTAAATTCATTTTGAAGTAATCCTTTTCATGTTTGTTATAACAGTGTAAAATAACACCAACCCATTTGTTTGATCTCTCAAACAGAAAATTTAATTTATTTACAAGGATATACACATAGTTTGTTCTGTTGAATTTCCATGATAATAATAATAATGCTTTATTGAAACAAGGTACAGTGTTTCAAATTACTCTACTCTAACATCTTACCACAGCTCCCTGTCTTTGTGGTTATAGTTGTATACAGTACAACTTAATGTAAGTAGGCTACTGTAAGTCTCAAAGAAGATAAACAATAATAATAAAGATATGAAAAAATTAAATTAAAATGTTTGAAATACAATTATAATAATAATTTAATTAATAATTTACTATTGGATTACAAAGATATGTAAGGAAAGGTACCGGTATTATACTAGTGATTGCTTATTGTGACCACAACTTTCCAAAACATAAACTCATAAAAATAAAAAAATTTATTGATAACAATAAATAACCAGATTTTTAAATTATATTAAAAACATCATTATGACGTTTCTTTTGAGAAACCGCCATGATTAACTAATGTAGTGTAGGCCAATAGTGCACTCAAAAACTTTCTTTTAATAAATGAATGATTTAAATCCATTCTATGCAGTTCTCTATACCTTAATTGAAATATACTTGAATTAACAATGATAACTTTCTGATTTGACACAAAACTAAATTTTACTTGTACGCAAATCCAAGATGTATCACTAAACTCTATAAGTTCAGAAACACAACTGTGAAATGAAATGATTAACATTAGAAAAAAACTACTCTGTAGGAGAAACCTTTTAGTACGCTCAAAACTAAAAGAAAGTTATTGATGCCTATACTATCCACTTGCTGCAAGTGCTTTCCACACGTATATTCTATTACTCGATTCATACGGTACACACACTGTCTGCAGGACTTTCATCGCTCTTTCTGTTATGCTACATGTTGGTCCCAAGTTATTTTTAGTCACTATGATAGAAAAAAGTTATGCTGAACAGAAGACATGATAATAATAAGTGATGATTTTCTTTCTGCTGTGATACGTAAGTTAGGGACTTTAGATAAATGATAACATTAACCGTTTGATAACATTATCCATGACAATAAACGGCATCCACTGTATTTAAAATTAAAAGCCGTAATAAGTTTATTAGTACTAAAACCAAGTTCTTATTAAAATTTCATTTCAATCACTAAAACCCATTTATTAAGAATTTTGTCGTCCAATCTAATCTCTTTCGTTCATACACCTTATAAAATTCTCAAAATTCTCCCTGTTCAATTTATTTTTACATAAATAATATATTCTGGTTTTCCTTATCTTTAATTCCGTCTTCATGGTATTTCCCATCTTGCACATGGTTTTAAAATATAAATTGGTTCCCAACCTGCATATGGAAATCCATCTCATTAATAAACAATATAAGTAATTTAACATATATTTCACTGACAATATTTGTGTTCAAATTTAGTTTACACTGTATAAGTTCCTCCCTTTACCTAAATGACTTATTTAAAAGATTTGTAACTTAAAATGACTTGAAACATTTTCTCTTCTAGGATTTAAATTTAGTATGATTTAAAAAACAAGAAGCATTGCAGCTTTGGATTCTATATATTTTCAGTAGCTGTACAAGTTGACTGCCTTTTGGTTAGAGGCTCAACCATTATTTTTTTATTTTTGACTCTCAAAACCTTTTTTGTTTAACCTTTAAATTAAGAAGCAGTTGATTGTATTCAATAAATATACAAATTTTGATGACAGAGTTGTACAAAAATATAGTAAATATCATATGTAAATGTAAATTTATGCCTGTTTTACAGCTTAACCAAATTTGGGCTTTGACTTGGTACACTATCTCAATAATTAGGCGTACCATTTAAAAGCAAAAATGTTGAGTTAGTGTAAGTAACTCTCACATATACTGGTACTGGTAATATCAAATTCTTGTTGTTTACTCAAAAGTACTCTCAAGTCAGCAATTATCACAAAGTTTACAGTAATGATAATTTTAATTTCATAATTACAACTAATTACAAATTACTCTTGCATTTTATGAGAGTAATAATTCTTGCAAGTTTTTCTCATCACGCTAACTACTCTTTAATGTTGAAAGTGTTAAATGCATCTTACTTGACTACTTTTCTCTTAATTGTAATAATAATTTTGTTAAACATATAATTGGTTAATTTGAAGTTATATTTAGCAAAAGGTAGTAAATGTCGCAATGATTGCTCTGTCTGTGTGCTTCCAGATGCCTGTTGTTGCTTCTACGTCTTTTAGCGAGGTCTGCTATAATTTTTTGCTTGTATGTTTGCCTATTTTTTTCTTTTCTTTTGTGCTTGACTTTTATTAAACCTTGCACACTCCTTCAGCTGATTACATGTTGCTGAGCTATTCTTCATTATCTTGCTTGATTTGCATGCTGTAGTAAATCATATCGCTTAAGCATAAACATTTATTTTATAGATTTAATTATATTAAAATTGACTCATAGCTATTTTACTTTTAAAATAATACTGATTTATAGTTTACCTAATGTGTGCATCTTACTGTAAAGTGCCTTCCAGGCCTATATATTCCTCCCTCAATCCATGTCTTTCTTTTTTTAACATTTAAATATTGTAACATGAATAATGCTGTAAAATACCAAACAAATTGTTTACAACAAAAATTCTGTTTAGAGTTGAAATAACTGTTTACGTAACACGGATATTGCACGAAGTTTACAAAAATTTTAAAATAACTCCTAGTTTAATATGAAGGAAATGACTAGGAGACTATGTTTCCAACCAAACAATCAGAAAAATACCTTCATCATTCACCGTTGTCTACACATAATTAAGAAGTAGTGAGTTGAAAACAAATATACTGTATGTAATGTATATACTTATATTTTATGTAAGTTTAAACAATTTCAAACTATGCTGAAATAATTTCGATTTAGAATATAATAATAGTTTCTACTGCCTTTAATTTACCAATCATTATCAGCAAATAGGATGAAATCAAACATGCTTATTTTAACTGGAATATAATTTAATTCATGTTCAACTTATACAATGATCATTTTTAATTTTGTTATTCTTGTCTTACTACTGTGCCATTTTTTATTTTTTTCGATCGATGTATTGTTTTCAAAACTGTTGTTTTACCACTGACCTTCATGGCTTAAATATTTATTTTTGAAAGTATTAAACAATTAATTGTGCAGATTTGTATAATAAACATTAAATTTAGTGAATTTGTACAATATATAGATATAACAATTTACATTTTATCAATACTGGTTAAAACTTCAGTTTTGTATTCAACTGCTCTTGTTTTTAATATTACTAATTTTTATGTTTGTGTGTTTGGTGGATATAATGTTTTGAATTTTTTAGATCATAATGGCTTTATTTAAATAGAGCCTTTGGTTCCCTTATCAGTAAACTATTTATTTATTAAAAAACCCTAGTTTTTTATTAAAATTTTTTAACTATTAGGTAAATAGACTAGAAACATTTTACCATGTATATTCTTTTCCAATATACTTTTAAATGTACCTTTTTTGTGTTCTGCTCGCAGTCCAGTAAATGTGCTTATTTCTTGATGTTGATCGTTTTGCCTATTTTATCAGGCATTGTCTAACCGATGTTAAATTAATTCATTTCATTTGTTTAAATGCACGTCAAATTTGAAATAATAAACAGGTATTTACATATTAACCTGTCAAAAAAAAAACACAATTATATATACTTTTAATCATCGAAAGTTTAATGTATAATATTCATCAGACAAATTTTTTTAAACAGTTGTAAAAAATCTATTATATTTTTTAATCACTAAGAATGCACTTTCTCATCTCTCATACAATCTATTTTCATGGCTTCATCACTGCTTACACACTATATCTCAAATATACAAATAATATTGAAAATAAATATTACCATGTGTGTTGTACTGTTTTAACCCATTGGCCTAGCAGTTTTTCTGTATGTACATACCCCTACAAAAGCAACTAAAATAACAAAAACGTATATTTTTTCAACAAAATTTTGTATAAAATCTTATTACGGTACATGTAAATTTTTTTATAAATAAATAAAACAAGGTACCAGCTACATGACAATTTATTTAAAACCATTTTTTTAACTTTTTTACAAATAAACCACTTTGATTGTCTGTAACATTTTCCTGACTCTTATTGTTGTAGTATTTTGATAGTGCAGGTTATTCTGTACAAGACAAACTATGTGCCATTTTATTTTATATTACTACAAATTGATATAAAATACTATAATTCTCTGCAGCATTTTAATCCCTATTTAAGAGCATTGAGCCTGTATTTTAGATTCAATTGTATTAGTCAGATGTTACCAACTGGTGATAGTACATCAATTCTTTGAACTAGTTTAGAATTATGTATTTATCATTCAAACACATGATCATGAAAGGGAGGTGTTCAAACTCTAAGGAAGTGTTTTAGAGAGTAAACTTAGTGATAAAACATTGAAGTAAAATTGTTAAAAGCAGATTCTTGCCAGACAGTCCAGTCTGCGGCTCTCACTTTCAAACCATTTTGTATGTCTAGACCAATGGGTTAAACTGCTAAAAATATGTAACAATTGATTCATTTAATTTTATAAGCTACATTACTAACCCGTACCAATAAATTATGTTAAACTACTGTTATATTTTTGCTAGAAAAGTTAGCAATATAGGTTTTCAACATATACAAGTATAGGCAGGAAAAGGAAAACCCATGAACAAAACACGCTTCATAGAAAAGGCTAAGGTTGAAGGCAATTTTAGAGTTTCTTAAATGACCAATATAATGTTAAATTAGGATAGATAGATGTGAATTACATTTATTTTGAATTATAATAAAACAAAGGTTTTATAATTAGTAAAACACACATAACTTCAAAGATATGTCTGTGCTATTATTAATAAGAAAATAAATTACCATACTTATTGGCGACAGACTACTCTATCCAAAATTTATTTAGTTTGTTCTTTACATATTTTTCGTATGGGTTTAAAAAAATGCAAATTATACATGTGAAGCTACTGAATCTAAAAATAGTATCAGTTTTACAAATGATAACCTCTATCTTGCACATTCGTTTTGTTATCATGTACAGAATTGCCAGGGTTCTTACGTTTTAGTACATGAGTTCACATCATGTAATGCCAATTTCGTTGTGAATATTCATGATATATTCTTTCAACAACAATCAAGAACGAAGATGTATATTTCATGTAGAATGACCAACAACGAACGATGAATTAGGATAATTAGAACAGAAGACGTTGAATATGTTACAAGTCTTTCTTCAGTCTTTCTCTGATTTGGCTATCAGACTTTTTAAAATCTAGGATGATATGGGACATGACTCTATACAACGTCCAACACATATCTGCAAATCTGACACACAAAAACTATGAAAGTACTCCTCTTGTGGCTGCAGGATCTAATCTAAGTATTTTTAACGCAATCATGCCAACTAATCCACAATTAATTTAGGTATGTCTTACCTTAATTACCTATCACGATTTCGGTCGTTCGACCATCCTCAGGGTATTAGAAACTTTTACACATAAAACACATCACAAAACAAAACATAAATTTCACTTCGTGTGGTGATCGTAAAATGAATTAATAAAGCTTTCAATCCACTGTATGTGCACTCGAAGACGTGCACTTCAAACCGGTGGATTGATACTGAGCTTTAACTGTATCCAATCCTTATCTCTGGTCAGTACAAGTGGAATATTTCGTTTAATCAACGTTAGGTCCTTTAGTACAACATATTAGATTGGAATGCAAGTTGGTTGTTAAAGAGAGGCATGCTATCATATTTTGTAGCCGTGTATACCTCGAATTCTTCGATTACTTTCTTATACCGCCTTTTTTTGCACAAGTGCATTACTTCCATATTAGTGTTGTAATCGCAATAAGTGTGACAACTATTTATTAAATACTGAGCATAACTGGAAGACAAGTTATTTAGTTGGTAGGTGCTCCTTGTACATTATGTGAACTGGACGTCCTGTTTGGCCTATGTAGTAACATGAGCAATCACTGCATGTAATTTTATAAATGCCAGTATCTTCTTGGGCATTTACGTCTTTCATGGCTTTGGGTTTCAAAATATATTCCAGCTTGTCGATGGTGTTGTATGTGACGCTTACATTATATTTAGCCATCACGTCTCCTTATTCGCAAGTAAAGTATTTTACTTTAGGGGAGCTATTGGGAGGCGATAAACTATACTTTGACAAACGCACCCACCGATGTTTTGTTGCTCAACATGCAAATATGATCCCTATTTTTATCAAAGGCGATTGTTCTTAGGTTGCCCCTTATATCAAGGTAAATAATTATAGGTAAATAAAAATATCAAAAGAATAATCAGGTTTAAATTATTTTTGGTCAAATTAACATGTGGTATTATTTAAGTACACAGAAGAACAAATCGATATTCAGATCAGATATTAAAACTATTGTTTATATTTTAAGTATTGAATTTTCCGTTGAAAAATCATTGTACAGCTAAGCTAATGACGTTGAGTTGGCTTTATTCGCTATTAGATAAAACTTAATTAAACTGGATGACCTAATTCAGCTGAGCAAACATATTGTCATTGTGTATGCTTTAAAATTAAATATTTCTTTATAGGAGACACTTTTAACTGTCAAACATTAAGGTGTTGAAAAATTTTTATTTTATTCAAATTGACATTGGGTTTTTAAAACTTTAGGCATTTGGATTTTTTGTTTTTTTTTTGTTTTTAAAGGCGAAAAACCTAGGTGGTTATCATCGCCTGGATAACGAGGAGCATTCGCATAATGCTCATACAATCAAACACAGCTATAAAATTAAACTTTTAATTTACACACACTACAGACAATACACGATAAAATAACAACGATAACAACAATAATTACATAATAACAACTTGTCACAGGAGTGTAAAGGGCCCTGTTACATAACAATGAATAAAACTCTAATTAAAATAACAAGTAATAAATCTAAACATGGTATTTAAATTACATAAATGTATGTTTTTTCAAATTTTTCCAATTACATTCAACCGATGGAAGAATGCTAACACCATATTAATGGTTTGGGAGTCATCACCTAGCATCCTCCGAATGCAATTTGGTAGGCAAAACCTCTTCCGAACATGTCTCAGCTTTTCACAATCTAAAAGAAGATGCTTAATTGAAAGGAGGTTTAAGCAGTAAGGACAAAGCGGCGGATCCCCCCGACGCATCAGAATCCCGTTGGTTAACCCAGAATGGCCAATGCGTAGACGAGAAACCACCACTTCCTCTCGACGGCTTTGGCGGTTTGAGGATATTCATGGCCGAACTTAGGCATTTGGAAAAGCATATTTGAGAAAACATGCAGCATATTGAAGTTTCCTGCTAAAAACTTTTTCCAAAGTATATAGGCAAAGTTTGGTTTAGATAAATTGTCAAAACCATTTTAGAATACTCATAAATCGTAGGATATTTTTTTAAATTGTTTTAATGAAACCAATTTCTTTAAAATATCTATCTACTAGTGCCAATGTTTTCAAAAGATATTTTATCATATTTTTCAGCCTTAGCCTCTTCTATAGTAAACGTAATATATTATATACGTATAAAATATTTGACACTCATTTTAAAATTAATTTTGGATATTAATATCTTCACTTTAATTTTAGATGTTTCTTGTGATGACTCATCTTGAAGATGAGATATATAATTTCTGAATAGTTCATTTTATTTGGTTATTATTTATAATTTCTCTAATTAATCCAAGTACAGTTACAACCCCAAAAGTAAATTCTACAGAACTTAGTTATTTAGAAATTACACATACAGATAATTTTTGTTACATTTAAGAATAATCCGATTATGCAGCTGTACCGCTGACGTGAGTTTAACGAATTTCCAAAATTAAGTTTATATGATTGGGTTTCAACCAAATATTTGGGAAATTAGTCTACTCATGAAGGCCAGCGTGTACATATTAGTAGAATTTGATTGCACCTCAGCCTCCAACCACGTCTAACGCGCTGCTTCGTTCTCGAATGCCAACCATCGGCCTCGGATCAGAAGCTGTCCCCTCGTGGATTTGATCCGGATAATTTTATGTTTTAATCGATTTTGGGGAAACCAGACGGGCTAAAGGTCGTGTAAAAAAAATGTACAGAATAATGTCTTATATTTATTATTTTTAGATAAAACCCAAAAAAGTTTAATTTTAGTGAAAAAATGCTCTGCAAATTGTTACTTCCAAAAAAAAAGTGCTTCGGGTTGTTGGTTTTTGTTTTGGCTAGCGAACTTGTCCGAGTGACTTTGAAAACCAAAGTTTGTACCAAATAGGATGTAAAATATAGCCGATAGAGTGTGAACACATATACAAATTTCAATTACACCCTAATAAGTGTTCTGGGGACAATGATTGGTGCTCATTGACCACTCCCGACCTTAAGTCCCACCATAAGAGTTACTACAATAGCTCTTCTTTCCTATGAAAATTCGCTAAAAAGATATTTATGTTACATTTTGTGACATTTTTATGCAAAAATGGTACATAGGCTAGTTGTTTTACTTAATTTTTGAAACATTGAGTCTTACATACGTATTAACCTTAAATAACTTTAATGGGTAGTGAAAGTGAACACAAAAAAGTTCAAAATATAAATAGAATTACTTTAGGTAATCAAATAAGCAAACATTTAAAGTCAACCAATGGAACTAACATTAATATAATTAGAATGAATATATAAGCACAAATGCCTAACAAGTGTATATTCATGGTAAAAGAAATGGGATGTATATTTATAGAGCAGTTGACATTCTACAGTAACATTGATATAGTTATAATTTCTTTATTTTAAAAAAATACTTCCTTTTTAGTTTCTTGGTATAAACTTTTTTGGATGTGTACAAAATATATTAAGTGATAACATACAGGCTGTCTAAGAAGTATGTGCAAGGCGTTATATTTTTGTACCCATTGCAGATTAAGCAACAAAACTTGGTACATCGTTTCTCTACCAAAAAAGCTAATTTTTTTAAGCTATTATAATTTTTTTGATCTTAGGGGGACTTGCATGGCTTGCAGGGAGTCTGAGGAAAATCTTAAATGGGAGCATAGGTCAAGTTGTACATTAAATTAAATTTCTATCTTATATCTTAGGAGAACACAATGCCGCAAATCAGACACCATAAAATTAACCCTACACAAAATGGCGCCCGTTTAAAGTTCCAGTATTGGCCATTTTGAAAATGACTTAATTTTACTTTTGTGATTAGCTTTAAAAGCAAAACTCCGACAATCTACACTAGAAATACCTGCTGAGGTGCTACAGAGCGTTATGAATGGCTACTACACCCGCCTAGCTCACTGCCAAACTGCATAAAGAAAACAGTTTGAGCATTTATTGTAAAAAAGGTAAGCTGTTGAAAAGTTTATTGGTAATTGTTATTTTTTAACATATAGTTAAAATTTATAATTTGAAATAAAAATTGTTCCTCATCCTCCTCGTTGACCATTCCCACTGAAGGTGATAAGTCACTATCCATGAAAACTGATCCTACTGCTAGTGTGGATTGCCGGAGTCTTGCTTTTAAATCTTATGCCAATAAGTAAAATTAACCATTTTCAAAAAGCCCAATATTGTAACTTTAAGCAGTTGCCATTTTGTAGCGTGAACCTTTTGGTGTCTGATTTGCTTCATTGTGTTCTTCTAAGACAGACCTTTAGTTTGAGGTACAACTAGACTTATGCTCTTATTTAAGATTTTCCTCCAACTCCCAGCGAGCGGACCATCCCCCTAAGGTTATGAAAAAAATTGTAATTGCTTCAAAAATTAGTTTTTTTTTTTGTAGAGAAACGATGTACAAATTTTGTTGCGTAATCTGCAACGGTTACAAAATTATATAGACACACTCTGTGTATTAACTATTGTACTATATTATACTGTCCATGCATGTGTTTTCTATTTATAATTATATTTTTACTATTACTAATTATTTAATGTACCAGATTCAAATTGTAGTAAAAAGTCACCTCAACACTTCTAATAATAAAATACATCATTGCAATAATTACTTTACTCATAATATTTGAATTAAGCACCAGCATATTAGTTAGGTAAGTATATACTAGTAGCCTCACATCACACGCTTTAGCTTCTGCACATTGGCATTTGTGACAGGTGAGCGAGACTATGTCAGCAGCCAATAGTCACAACGGACATCTAGCCAATGGTTTTGAAGACGCTGATGATAAACCTATGCTAATTGTAAAGAAGACGGGCGATGGCCCAGGCATCACAGCGCTTATCAATAGACAGCTACAAGGTAACATGTTGTAAAGTTCTTGTACTTGTTTGTAAATATGTATATAAATTAGAATTTATGTATTTTTAAAATGGTATGTACCTTGTACACTATTAGTGTATACAAAACGTGTACTGAAAATTGGACAAACTGCTCTATGTCAGTAAAGCTTTGTTTCAAAACTCAGAAGCATTTGTAGAATTCTGATTTTTTTTTTAATACAGCATTATTATTTATAGTAAATATCTAGATTTGCAAGGAAAACATTACAGCACCATTATTGTAAATTAAATTAAAACCCTATAAAATAACATTTTAAATATCTTAACTCTATAGTTAAAATGAAAGAAAATACATATAGCAAGAATCTATATCATTTTTATAATATAATTCTTCTGTACGTGTATATGTTACTGAACTTCTCCTAAACGGCTGGATCAATTTTGATGAAATTTTGTGTGTGTGTTTGAGTGGGTCCCTGGATGGTTTAGATTCACAATTGAACCCTGTAGGTGGCGCTGACGATCTGGTCTAGGTACAGTGACTAGACAGTGTGGCCATGATGCCATATTTAACCTTAAAAGTAAATTTATCTGTTCAAAAGTATAATGAAAAGCATAGTGTTGTATCTGTTTGTAATTACAATAGAAATTACCTCTTCGTTTTTTTTATAAAGGAAAAACAGGCAATTTAATTGTTACAGTTTGATATTTATTTTGAAATTAAATAATTAAAATTGTGTTTCTTCTTAAAAAGTGTATTCTGTTATTTTGTGCAAAAATATATATGGTAACAAATAGAATATAAACATAAGGTTAAACATGGCTGCCGGACAGTAGGAAACAAGACCTCACTTGGCCACACTGTCTCTGTCTAGTCACTGCAGTTCTAGGAGACCAGATGTTTTTTTCTATAGTAAAAACCTACGTTTGTTTCTTTGTCCTCTAAAGACTCGAAAACTGTTTTACCGATTTTGCTAAATATTCACACTTTATCCATATCATTGCCCGGAGTGTTTAGATGTTATAATTAATTCAGTTTAAGGGGTTTAAATGGGGTTGTTACGCTTATACAATAAATATAAATTAAACTAACTTTGACAATAGTACAATAGCAGGATTCTTTTAGAGAATATGGTCACTACAAACAAAAAGATTTAAATGAGATAGCTATCCCTATACAATAAAAATAAATTGCACTAAATTCCTACAAACTATAAATCTAAAATTATTTAATATTATTCTTAATTAATATAAAAAACCCTTCGTAATTCGATTACTTATGTCAATATGATGAAATGGGATAAACACCCTTAAAATTAAATTAAACAATAGCGAAGCATTGCCAGGTCAACTAGTATAATATATATTTAAAAAAAATAAAAATAACACTATTCTCACTCTTATACGTTTATTACCAAACGCGTTTCAACGACAAAGTCCTCATCCTCAGTGGTATATGAGCTACAACTTACAGATTATAACTAATTACTTCTAAGTCTATGGCATATATTTATACCCCTCTACAAGAGTGGGCGTGTCTTAGTTTCTAAACAGCCAATGGCGTACAAGGGACCTTAAATAGACAATAAATAGACAATAGACCTTCGCGTTTGGTAATAAACGTATAAGAGTGAGAATAGTGTTATTTTTATTTTTTTTAAATATAAATTCCTTCTCACCCGTCAAGCTCAAAGTGTATTTTATAATAGTATAATATAAACCATATTTGGTAATATCGACACTTACTATACTATCATTGATTATTTAATTAAAAGATTGTTACCAGATCTTTATTCTTAATTGCTGTACTTACATTTATTCTGTTATTTCAAATATAATTATTGCACGCTCGAGAAAATATCAAACGTATTGTTTATGAGAGGAAAATCTCAGTAAAATCTGAGATACGAAAAATCTTGGGATATCTCTGAAGAGCCAGGGGCGATCTAGAATTTTTTGGGGGCTAGGGAAGGAGAAATATCATATGTTCGCAAACAAATGAGGTTTTGGTAGTTTTTATCAATGTTTAGAAGTTATTTTGAAAAAAAAATATTATTTTATCAACTTTATAAGTATTTGCAGATCAAAGTATAATTTAAAATGAGGCAATTTGACAGAAACAACAACCTATAAATAGATTTCATCAGGTACAAAATACAAAAAGATGTTTTAATAATTAGCTATTAGCAATAATTCTAAAATTAAAAGTACATAGTGCCTTATGGATGTATAAATATCTATTTATTATTCCTGTGTAACTGGCGAATACTAAACCTTTGACCGCAGTCAAGTGATGAAACCAATCAATATCTTGCAAACTTAGTCTACTAACACATTTAGCTTTGAATATTTCATTTAGGCTAATTTAATGTATCAATCCTTCTTAATTCAAATATTGTACCACCTGATTATGTTCAGTTTAAATTTAACTTTAACTGTTTGATATAACTGAAACTATTTAAATATTGTTAGGCTTTGATAATATTTTTCCACTTTTTTACCTAAAGAAAGTACTATCCTTTTACATTAAGAAAAACTGAATTCATATTGTTGCAAGATTTGTGTACATCTTTGAATTACGCTGTGTTAGTTTCCTGTTAAATTTGATCTGTCTACTTTTAAAATTATTATGTTTTTATAAATTTTGAGTTCTGAAAGTGAAAAAACAGTCTCCAAAGTGCAAAAGATCCTACTGTGATTTTTTGATTGGAAATGATTGTATTTGAGTGAAGGCCTAACTCAAGTAGGCATGGTCAACGGGCAGTGCTTCAGCCGCCATCTTGGAGAAGTGCTTTGCAAATTTGTAATCAATTTATTATCTTATGACTATCATGTCATTAGTTAAACCTTTTTTATACAGCATAATATTCTCCATCAATTCTATTTCCCACATTTTCCTGTAAGATTTGTATTTAAATAATTATTTTGCTGCAAACATCATTTCATTTGCCATTTTTGTTGATGAATGTTCAGCTGATAACAAGATATTAGTCAATCTGATAAATTAAATGTTTTAGGGCAATAACTATTTTTTAAATATTAGTTTTATAGAAAAATATTTGTGATAAAATTTATAGGGAATATTATTTAATATAAAAGTGGTCTAATTGATTTTAGTTATAAGATCAACTGGTACAAGATATTTTTTGCAAGGATAAACTACTTGCCAACTGGACTATCAGTTCAAACCTACTTTTATTCAGCCCCCCCCCCCCCCTCATAGATGCCCAATGATCAGTGGCAACCTGCCCAATGTTTCCAATTATTTGAGGGGCAGTAGTATACTGTTCAACGTTACCAACGTTTTATACTCTCAGCTTTAACATTGAATACAAAATTAATATTATTTTCAAATTTAACCTCTACATTTGCAATCTTAATTCCCCATAGGAAAGATAGGTTCCTTTGGTTGCTAATACAGAAAGTAGGAAAGATAAAAGTCTGTAATATAATATAGAGATGGAAAGATTAGTAATATAGAATGGGAGGTAGAGAATAAAGTAACTAGAAGTGCTTTTATTGTTTAATCAAAACAATTTATATTATTAACCCTTAAATACTAACAAGGGAACTAACCCCGTCAATAATAACAGAGGCGTGCATATAGTAAAAAAACATCTAGAATGTATTTTACTATAAAATTACCAACTATTTCAACTCAGTTAACTCAATTCATTAAACTAGAAGGTGTTTGGATGAACTAAATTATTACAACGTATTGGAAAAATAACTCTATTTAAATTTCTCAGTCGTCCATAGAAAATAATACAAAAATTGTCCTGGACTATACATGACTAGACCTGTCTTTTCCAAACTAGAAAAAATCTTAAAAATATCTCCTCAGAAAAAACTGTTTGAACTTTTCTGAACAAAATAATTCTACAAAATACATGCAATTACTTATCAATTTAGTATTTACACTTGCACTGCACACACACTATGCCGAAAACTGGGACTTCATAAATTAAACATTTAATTTTTGACATCATTTTCTTCTTGTAATCACAGTAGCTACAATACTTTCTTTTCTTCAATAACTAATTGAAGAAGGGGGAGAATTAATTAATCCTCTTGTGGTTCCTTCACATTTTGTGCCTATGAGGCGTAGAATAATTTACATTTAATACTAACAAGGCGCCTCACAGACGTAGTAGCTTTTGGAAAAATGTTCATTATTCACAAAATCTTCACAGCACCAAGGTTGGTGGTTGAGTGGTGTGAGGGGAGACACTAGCTTGAGGAATTCACGAAGAATGGAGGAGAGACGTAAAGGTCACTTTATTTTTCAGTCATTCAAGTCTGCTTGCACGCCTGTGAGACGCCTTATTAGTATTTAATGGTTAAATCAGATAAAAATATAAAACAAAGCAAAATTAACATAATTTATTTTATTTTACAGTTTTTAGTTACACAACTGTATGTAAAACACATAAAGTTTAAAGGCTTAAAATATGAGAAACACATAAACCTATAATATATAAGAGGATTCCCCTGCTGCCAAGTAATAAGAATTTCTTTTTAATGAAGAAGTTAGATTAAACATAGTCTCAAAACTAGGTTCGCAAATAACATTATAGGACTAATTCAAATTTAGTCCTACGATTTATAGTCCAGGACTTATATATAATTGTACATCATAACCAGCATTATAATAAAGGTTAAAAGAACCAGCATGACTCACGACTATGCCTAAACAAAAGCTAAATTAATATTTATGCATATTCAAAGTATGAAATCAACTGGAAATGTTACTGAGAAATAGGCTATAATATACTAGTTTAAAGACCCAAAATAGCTGATTTAGAGCTGAGCTATGAATTTTAAATGTGCAAATATATTTTGTTCATAGTCTTTATATACTGTACCTAAAAAATGGTTCAAGTTATTTGCAAATTTCAATAATTTT
>JAGFPH010000325.1:603246-643757 GCA_018207615.1 Philaenus spumarius | reverse complement strand
ATTCTCTTAAATCCTGCATATAATTTCTAAAGAACTTGTAGTGTAAGTGAAACATTTTCATTACAAAAAAGTTCATAGTAAAATTAATTTTCTTATTATTTTATTTGTTATTATTTTTCCCCAAATGTTAGTTAGTCTATGTAGTAATGTGTAGTATATGTGTTGTATTGTAGAAGACTCGTTGTGCAATGAGCATGCTCCATTGTTACGTAGAACATCAAACGAGCGTAGTCTTGAATTAATTCATTTAGCACTACATAATCCGCCAGCATGACAATCTGAAGGTAAGCATTCAGTAAGTTTTATTTTATCGTTAAATAAAGTCAACTTGGATGGATAACCTTCAAAATAGATCATACTTCTATTTACATGTTTTCTCCGACCTGAAGTATAAATTGTATACTCTTTAGCAACATAAGATTTATTTTTACCTCAGCAATGAATATTATGTTGGTTACATCAGTTATTCCAACATTATTTCTGTGCTCAGGTCCTTTGCATAAGCCCGGGTTGAGATTAATCAAAGTGCCTAAATTAAAAAAATCCTCCTTCAAAGAAAATCCTAAGTTTTAAAATCATGACAGGGCTGTATAAAAAACAAACATGTAAAAAATTCTTACCATACTTAAACGAGTTAATCAATATTTTACGATAAAAATCATAAACACACAGCTCTCATTATGCAATTTCCTCCAACAATATGGCAAAACTAAATATGGGTATTGATGTAATATTAAAAATAAGTTCAAATAATTGCATGTCATGTGAAAACTAACTTACAAAAGAACTAAAATGTTTAATATAGTTATGTTCCGATAATGTCTTTGAGCAATTCAAATGTCGAAAAAAAAAATTTTTTAATTTTTAGTTATTGTAACATTTTTATCTTTATTGGATGTCCATTTAATAACAAAACTTGTAGTAACAAGTAAAACCTGGATGTGTGTGGTTACATTAATGTACATTTTTTAAACATTTCTCTACAAAATTGTAAACAATAACTTTGGTTAAATATTATTTTTTTAATTCCATAACTAATTTTGCCCTCTACCTGACTCCAAAAGTAAAAATAATCCTCCAATATTTCATCGTGTGGATTATTAATGCAGTTTTCTCTTCAACCATTATTACAACATATTCACCACAACAAACCAAACAAGACTCTACCGAAAAACAACCGCTCAAAAAAACTATCTTACAGAGAACTGTTGCTAAATATCTCCCAGTGTTTGACCCAGCTACAGTGTAAATGCAAGAAGTTTTAGAGCTGGGATGCTTGTTTAGACCTGCAAGTTGTAGACACTTGGGACAATCCACTCATGACTCCACTTGCAACACTAGTCATGATGCTCGCCATTTATGTTTTATGTTTCTTATACATATATTATATGTATCAAATAGTTGATAACTTATTACTTGGCATATTTATATTATATCTGTCAAATTAGACATGGTAAGACACTGTGACACAACTGTTAAGTGATAAGTGTTACTTGCTCATGTTCAGGGGTTTACTCATAATTTTTCCAGTACCGGAATACTGCCGGGAGTGACGGAAAAGGCGGTCTGGAAAATTTCAAAAATTGACTTAAAGATCTTCGATGAGTTTAAGGGTGCAGATAATATTTTTACTTTTATAAGGAAAGTACACATGTGTATGTACTGTAACTATTTTTGTACTCGTATATAGCACATAGCAAATTTTAGAGACACATACTATTTTAAGCAAGAACTTGGCAAAATGTCTCTTATTTAGTCAATAGCCTTTATCAGAAATTTAAATCCTCGGTAAAGAACTGTAAACCTAAACACAAGCAAGCTTATCACAAGAACACAACGCAGACGCTTGTTGGTGAATTATTCTAACGACACTAAAAAGTCACAAAACTAAACAACATTACAATGTTAACGTCAAAGCGACCAGCCACTTTTTAGTTTTTTTCAGTTTGCGAGAGGTAGTGTACCGGGCAACCTACTAAATAACAGCGCTGCCGGAGTTCAAACACCTACGTTTAAATATTTTTCTCTTTTGGGGCGCCTTTCGACCGTATTTGTGACAGCGTTTGTCAGTGTACAGCCATTGTTTTTATGTATTCTTTGTTGTGCTCTCATTTGGAATATTTATTTTTTTATTAATTAATCGTGAAATCAAATGAGTTATTCGCTAAGTATTAATCACTAAATGTGGTCCAAATTATATCATGTATGGTGTTATTTTTATTACAATAATCTCATCAACATATAAACTTTTTCATGCCAAAAAATGTATAATATAAAAGTTTTGCGACACACTGTAGTGTTTGGTTTTCGATTGGTGATTGGCGGACATAAAGTTCTGAACTGAGCGTGACTGAGGGAGTGGATGGTCCAGTACAGTGTTAAAACAAAACAGTACCGGAACAGCGTTTCGGCACCAGAAAACCTTTGCTCATGTTCATTGAACTTTGAATGTACTCGCCACTTGCTTTCAGGCTATACTAAACATCATATATGCTTTCCATGTTTATATTGTATAGCACGATATAACTGTTTGCAAATATAAAGTGTTATATTATAAAGTATCGCCTACTGTAGTTATATATACTTAGTGCTATTGTTTTCCCTTAGGTATGCCTAGGATTAAGTACTATTATTGTGGTAAGTAACCAGTTCTTGAATCTAGATGGCCCCCTCTACACCAGCATGTTTGTTTGTATAATTATTATTTTTATTTTATCACTAATTTATTATAGTAATTGGATTATCATATACGGTAATATTTTAATTTGTGATGGTAATTTAGCATGATATAAAGTCTAAATTTCAGTAAAATTGTATACATGGTCATTATAAATATTTTAATGATGTGTAATATTATATAGTGACTATAGATGTATTAATTGTGTTTGAGTATCAATTATGATATTGCAATTTATATGGTAACCTTATATATGTATTGATTTCTAAGTTAATTGCAGGTTAACACATTACTAAACAGAATCTCAATTTCAACATGTTAGCCCACGGATTGGAAAATTTTATCAATAAATTAAATAGGTACAATACCTGCTTTTTTGTCTTATCCAATCCTTAAATCACTATGTGATTACCGCGGTTTCGGGTAACCTATGTACACATCTTCAGATCACAGAAATAAATAATTCCCTTTATTATTTATTTCTGTGATCTGAAGATGAGTACATAGGTTACCCGAAACCGCGGTAATCACATAGTGATTTAAGGATTGAGTAAGACAAAAAAGCAGGTATTGTACCTATTTAATTTATTGATAAACAGAATCCTTTACATTTCTCAATTAATACTATTTTTTTATACTTTTGCAATCTATTTTTGCATAGTAAAACATTGTCTAAAATGTGTAATTAAAAAATTAACATTTAATGGACAATTTAAAACCTTAAAACATAAAATTCGTATTTTAAAATATTAATATCATTTAATTTCAAATAAAAAGTTTGTTTTAGCAAATTTGTTTGCAGTTTTTATTCGTAAATGTATTTTGTTTTAATGAAATTAGTACCGTACACTGTTTGTTTACACAATAATTACATTCTAATAAAACAAAAGTAAAGTCATGTAAATTCCTAATATTAAATTTATGTTACAGTAGTTTTCTTCTAAATACAAACAGCTGATTTTCATGATTGGCTGTAATGTTTAATATTTATAATGTACACTCATACTTGTAATCTTATCACCATTGTTAAGCTTTAGCAAAATTTAAATATTAAAAATATTAACATTTCCTTGGAAAGATGCTCAGACATGTAAATTTAAACATTTTAACATTAGTAGGCAATTAGTTCTTTTCTTACTTGTTTTGTAATCAGAATGTCTCCACTTTTTCTATTATTATTTTTATTCTAAAGTAAGAATTGAAATTTATTTTAATTCCCTGATTATGTTTGTTGTTAAATAATGACTTTCTATTTATAGCCAATGACCCCAACGCATGGCGACTGGGCCGCATTGAAGAGGCAGACCATGAGACGCCAGTCTGACTTGATCAGGTTTGCTCCAAAAGCGACTCCGGTGTGAAGAACTGTCATGTTCAAAGCCTTTGAACTAAAGAATTCTGACAAATAATTGATATTACAGAAACAGCATGTTTCTTAGTATTATTGTTTAAAATAAATAGTGCATTTATAGAATAACATTATCTTTATTTTAATATATAAATGTGATAATTTCTTTATACAATTATAAGTGTTAATGTATCAAAAAATGAATTGGTATAATAAATGTAAAAGGGAATATAATAGTTTTGTATAATAAAAATAAAATAAAGTAATAAACAAACAGTTAATTATAATTTAATGCACAAATATTTAATTCACAATTAACTGCCTGATTAGATAATAACCAATAATATTATAATTCTTTAAAAAGTATCTCACTTTTCATAAACTTTCAATTTTATTATTATTTATTTCACTTCTTGCTTTTATCATGGAAAATCAAACAAGTATTAATTATTATTGTTGACTTTTCTACTTTACGTTTCCTCCATAGTTAAAAAAAAAGTATAAATATATATATTATGTTCCTAGATTGCTTCTGTTAGCAATCACCTTTTATATTATAAAACCAACAAATTATTTGCTAACTCAGTGATAGCTCAAAAGCTCTTGATTTCTTTAGTAACTCTAAAGAGTTTGGTACCTCAGTTTATCTTATCCTACTATTTTAGTTGATGTATAACCTTAAGTGATGTCATTGTTTTATAATGATTACAAAATGATCCTTATACTTTTTACAGAAAAAAATTAAACATTTTTTTACTTAAAATAATATTTTGTACTATGTAGATTAATTTAGGTATGTTTTTTCTTTTTTTTTTTGCATTGGCAACATAAATAAAATGTAAATGGTACTAAAATTCTTTACAAGTTTGTAAAAAAAAAATAGTAAAAGTATGAGTAAAAATGTAAGTCTAAAATTTCAACAACAAAATTGGTAACATGGAAACTTTATCTTTGTATTTTTCTTCCTCACACATGAGATTCGTGAAAAAAAATGCTCTTGATTGTTGGTTACTTTTACAGAACTAGGTAAAATGATGTTTTAACAAATATTCACCTCCACTCAATATAGTTTTTTCAATTTTTAATTGACGCTTTGGTTTCATTATTATTATTTTGTTTAACTAGACACACATTTTTTGCAATATAAAAATGTTTTGTTCTTTTGCTTGAAGCAACAAAATTAAGTTAATAAACTCTTTTAAGGTTTTTTTAAAAGTTTTAACATTTTCCTCTTTAAGATTGCTTTTTTTACATAAGTATTGCTTTGAAAAATGTCATACCTGGCTTTACAATTATGATTTAATTCTGTCAATTAGTGAGTGTAAAAATTTAATTTTCTTTGAATTAACAAATTCTTTTATAACGTTGTTTAAATATCCAAGGATTGAAAATATAAAAATAAACAATTTTAATAACATGAGGTGCCCTTTATTATATGAACATGTGTAAAATAGACAGTTTTTCTGTTAAGTATCATTTGTGTTTTGTAATACAACTCTATAATCAAAATGACTAGAAACCATAACAAATTTTATGGTAACATGAAACCAATTCCTTAAATTAAATATAACTCATGAGGCATAAAGTATAAATTTATTTTTATTTTTATTATGTCAACGTTTTAATATTCTGATCCATTGTAAATAAAGCCATAGATGGTGAAATGATTGTGCCATAAACTTATTTAAATGAAAAAATTAGTAATTTAGTGTTATTTTATTTTCATCTTTTTGTCCCTGAAATGTTATACAATGTTTAGTCATAGCCTAAACTAAAATAAAATGAGGTTCAAATATGTAACATTGTATAATTAATAACTCAAATTGCTAAATACTGTAGCATACGGTTTGTTTAAGCTTACCATTTATATATTTAAAACCATTTTGGTTATAAATAAACAGTATTTATATGTAATTTACTAACAATTGTAGAGAAAATAAAATTTTTCTGTGATTAAAATTATAGCATATCACCTTAAAGTACACTCTTACTAGCACTTCAGTTTCGTTATCGACAGATAGTCAATCAATTGGGCCTTGACTCAACAAGCGTTTGTGATACTAAATTTAACAATGTATAATACCGTACTGTTTTCAAACAAAATAAATCATCAATATAATGAATACTTTGCACCGCATACCTATACTATATATAAGCTTAATTAGTATAGAAGGCTTTGAATTTATACTATAACTAGTATTTATTATATACATTGAAGTGAAGAAACTTCTTATACATGATACTGTAAACTGGAATCTGAAGTAAGTGCGTACCGGTACATATCTCTGACTATATCTGTGGAAGTTAATGTGATGTGAGCTCTCACATTGGCTACCATTTTCTAACTTTCCAAGTAAATATTCAAATTAATTTTAAGTTGTATTGCATAAGTATACTTGTATTTAAACAAATGTATAATCAAAATGAATTATTCTTTATTTTTCTCTTAAATGCTTGCAACATGCTCATTTATTGAAATAAGTTCTGTATTAAATATATATTTTACACTAACCGTAAGTTATAGAATTATAATACATTAAAATATAATTTACCATGAATAAAATCGTGTAAATAAAATTAGTTCTTATCCTAGACTTTACAATTGCAAAAATCAATTACCAATCAGTTGGACTTAAATTATGTTCAACTAGTGTAACAAATCAGTTCATTTTGATTTTTATAGAATTTATAAAATACCTTATTATTATTGTTTCTTAGTTTAATCTAATTAGGCATAACCTTAAAAAGCACAACATTAACTAAATGTGTCTTACACTCCTTTTAGTCCTCTTTGTTCTAAGTCTAGTGCCTTCCCTATCTAACAGTTTGAGATTAGGAAACATTAGCTCATACATACTTAGTATATATTCGGAAAATGTAAATTCTTAGAGCACTGGTGTGTTATTAAATTAATTGTAATAAGCATTTTTAATGAACCTTTTAAAGTTTTTTTTATAATTTATTATTTTATATAAGTATGTATTGTTTAATTTATTTTTAATTGTTACTTATGTTTTATACAATTATTATTGTATGCTATTTACTTAATCTTTAATATTACTAACTGACTAAACTGTTTTAAATATTGTTACCATTATACACGGTTTTTT
Organism: Philaenus spumarius; assembly: GCA_018207615.1. Lineage (NCBI taxonomy): Eukaryota > Metazoa > Arthropoda > Insecta > Hemiptera > Aphrophoridae > Philaenus > Philaenus spumarius. Next base: position 636,622 of record JAGFPH010000325.1, on the reverse strand, counting down.
CTTCATTTTGGTTGCATTTGATTTATTCAGCGATCCATCGAAATTCAAATAAAACATTGTTTATATAAATCCACTTATATCTGGATTAGGCCTACTACATATTATTTATTTGTATGTATAGACCAGTCGAACCCTAACATCACAGCTAAAGGGATAGGATTTGTTGAAAAAACTTTTCCATTAGTTTAAGAGAGATTCTTTTACATAAAAAGTAAGCTCTTACAATATTAGTAAACTAGAAACAAACTTTACAATTATTATTAAAGAAATACATTTAAAATGTTGCATACAATCTTCGGCATCCTGGCATCTTCCAGTGGCAGGTTTTGTAAAACTTACATCTTCATAACCTCAGAAACTATCTATGGGTTCTAGAGTGATATACTAAATTATATGTCAATTAATTTTTGGAGTTGGATGTTCTTTAAAATGCCTAAACTGCCGCTACACAGCCAACTAAACTAAGGCTTTAGAAATTTTAGAAAAATCTACTAACCTGAATATTTTTTTTCAGAAGCAAATATAATTATTGTACACAGTACTTATACTGAACAAACCCTAGTAGTGAAAGACAATTCTGAAATAAACACATCGAAACCTTTTGATTTATCAGCATCATCAGAATCACATCACTAACAATTAGCATCCTAGAATTAGATATAGTTCATCCAATCAGTATCTATATCTGATAATTTTTGTTTATCAGATGCAATTCATATGTAACTAAAATATATCTTTATTCGCCTACAGAAATTATGTCTTAATTTTTCCTGATTCACCAAAATTTTGTAGTAAGTTAATTTACTGAGCGTTATATTTTACAGGCTTCATATTTACAGAATAATTTAATGTCCCAAAACGAGTTATGACTTATCTTTACTAAACTGTTTCTAAAATATTTATACAACTCTTATCATTTTAATATAATTTGTTAATAAATAAGAAAAAAATCAAGCAAAATCACTAAAGTCATTAAATAAAACCTTCAAACATAAAATTATTATATAAATTATATCTGCTAGGGTAAATACGGAGTACTGAAGTAGGCCTCGAGAAACTGAAGTAGGAGGAACTCCGAAACACGTCGACAAACTCAAATAAAAGGGTTAAGCTAGGATTGGCGGAAAATTGTACTCAAACTGTCAAACATAAACTCTGTGATTAAACATTACACAACTTTGAGACAACATAACTTAACATAAAATATATAAGAAACTAACTCAACTATATTATATGTGAGGCGAAAATCAAAAACAGAGCTAATTTTCGATTTTGACTCACATTTACGTTTAAGAAACTAAATAAATATCAAAAGAAAGCCTTCAATTTCCTCTTAAGTGGTAAATAAAATTTTAAACTGAGCCTTTGCAGCTCTTCTTTGAGGGTCTGGAAACTGTGTCTGGTTCATCAGGCTCAGGATCGACCTATACTAAGCATTGCTGCCAACCCTCTGTATTGCCAACCTATATTTACAACAGCTGACTCTGTAAGTGTTTATACATTAAATAAATAAGTATAATTAATAATGACTAATAATTAGTGGTTAAATCATAAAAATGTATTGCAAACTTTCAGTGTCAGAGATAGAGTTTGATTATTTACTAGTTTACCATCCCATGAAAGAAAAGTGATCTGTTGTTGGGGCAGACATTATTATAACCAAACAACATTCTTCTGTTAAGAGAAATCAGTATTTAGTACCTCAAATACTGCAAGAAATCAGGAGAGACTAGTTTTTAAAGAATGTGTAGTGTGTTTATGAGAACGGATTTCTTGTCGGTCCCATGTTATTTTTCCATAAAGGACAAGAGGTACCTTTTTCCAGGTTGGCTATTGACTGAAAAGGTCCCTTTTTGCTTTCCGCCTCACATATACACACAACAATTAACTGCATTTCTTGAAATTTAGCAGAGGAGGATAAGTGGAGGAGTGTATAACAGTCAAAGCCAAACCTGCATTCTCTTTCTCTGATTGGGTTGTTGAGTAGATGTGAGGTGACTTTTCTAATTCCGGATGATTTTTCTAACTATACAGCTACTCCACTTCAGTGGTCCTAACAGTATTATCCGAGATCACTAGGAAGTTGACCTAGCAATTAGGTCAGATCTACTCAAAGGACTCTTTTACATTTGAACATGAACATTAAAATTTAATTTGGACTAACGATAAACTCATGTCAGTAGCCACTTAGCATACATTATTATTAGTTCTTACATAATATATTCAAGCTTTTCATTTATTTTTTATAAGATAATTTTTTCACCAATGTGCAATTTTTTTTGATTATTTTAATGTATGAAACATTATCAATCTATTTAGTGCTCTCGTATGATAGTATGGATAGTTAATTGAACATTATGCTCTCTCTTCATCTATTTCAAAATATACTTCTTGTACAGAACAATATCTTGTACATTAAGACATTAATGTTGGTGTAATGCTTTTGTCATACATTTGTTGTTGACAGATTTATTCTAAGTTTGTTAAATGTTTTTATTTAACTCGTTATTCCTGCAATGTATGATGTTTGTCCTTAGGTACTGCATTTATAAGATTGTAGAAAGATATTTTTACTAAAATACTTAGTTCTTAAGGAAAACGTTATTTATGTAATGTAAAATGAAATTCCAAGTTGTTCAAAAAGTAATGTGTTGACATTTTGGTGTCCTAACATTGAACGCTTTACATGGATTAAATGTTGCTAGTTGGTTGTTAATACAATAATTATTGTTATAATGTGCTAAAGCGCTGAACTTTTAAAGCTATGAAAATATGTTAAGTACTTAACTCAATAACATACTTTTGTCTTTTAAAGATATTATGCAAAGAATTTATAGTTACAAGCAGTTGTCATTTAAGTTTATAAGTTGTCATTTACATAACAATTAATTGATTTCATTCTTTAAGAACTGATTATAATTACCTTTGATCATGCTGTCGATCAGTGTTAATTGAGTTTCTCACTATTCTTTCTTTTTCACATGACATTTTTTTTATTTTTAAACAAACAAATTTGAAACATTTACTTCACCAAAATGTAATTAATGTAAATTCATTAAATGTAACTAAACTATCAAACATTACAGTCAGGCTACAATCATAAACATGGAACGGAGTATACTTTTTTTATTAATCTTAACATTGCATTTTTTATATTTTAAAATTGTTTTAGAAACTAAAATAATATTATTGTGATCATTAGAACAGAAATTGTAGTTCTTATAAACTGATAACTTAATGTTAAGAACCTTCATCTTCAAATATCAAAGAATTAATACTCCTTGTCGTTATAATGATTGGTAGGCCTATTATGATTTCTTTAGTAAGTCAAATCTTTTACTAAATATTTATAATTACAACCTGATTGACCTCCTCACAATAGCTGCTTTGATTATCATTTCATTCATTTTCAAATAATTGCAATGTCGAAGTGAATGTCATATGAAGGAGAAAAAGATATGATCAAAAAAGTACATAAGCTATGCAGTAAGTTATTCTACAATTAAATATTTATTTTATGGTTTGTAAAGTTTAAATTAATTATTTACTCATAAATTTTAACAAAATTATTAATTTTGACTCTGAAGTTACTAAAGTCAAAAACAATTTAGTAATAAAACTTAAATTTTATCGTATTCATTTTAATATAGGCCTACAATAAAAAAATATTTTTTGTTTACCTAATTCTTAATTTATAATTTTGTTTCTTATGTAGGTAATACACACTTCCAAAAAGTCTGGGAATATTAAAAATAATAAAAGTTTCATTCGATTTTCCCAAATTAAAATATTTATTTTCCATTTAGATACTTAGAGACATTGAATCAATATAATTTGATAAACTTTACGGTAAAACAACAGATTTTATAAAAAAATTAATACAATATTTCAAGCTGCAATAAGTTTTTTTTTTTTTTTTTTTGTTAAACTTTTATCATTGATTAAACTTGTGCAAGTAAAGAGGATCTGCTCTTATCCTTCTCCGCATGCTCTGAATGTGTGGTCTATTCGGCATTGCAGGAGTACGTGCAAGTGCTGTTGGAGAAGCTTGCGGAAGTCAGCCACGTTATGGACATGCCCCATATCAAGCGGGAGACTTCTTTGAAGCATCTCCCTCACATGTTCGATAGGATTTAGGTCTGGAGATTGTGCTGGCCAGAGCAAAACTTCAATCCCCTCCTTATCATGCCAATCGACAATAGGAGCTCCATGCAGTGTGTACAGTGTCATTGTCGTGCATAAAACAAAAATAAGGAACCATTGCACTTGCATAAGGATGCATGACAGGAATAGTTTCTCGGTACATTCGTGTATTTACGAATATGTCCGGGAAAATGAGATCAGTTCTTCCACCAACGTTGATATCCGCCCACACCACAATGGTACCTTCTCTGTATAGGTGAACCTCCTGAGGGTTATCAGCCTTTCTTTGTTTCCAGATCGCCTCTAAACTCTTACTTAACAACTGTCAGGGTGAATCCCAAAGCAAGATTAATCTGTGAATAGCACATTCGATCAATCCAAGTGCTGTTCTGCCCATGTAAGAAAGTCTTGCAGAGCGATTTCCACGATGCAAAGCTGGGACTCTAATTATCCTTCTAGAGTGAAAACCTGCTTCATGTAAACGCCCTCGAATGGTTTCAGGATGAACAATTACGTTATGTGTATACCATAACTGGATCGTTAATTCGGGTGCAGTAATGGCAGGCTGAGGCCGCACTTGTAGCACCATGTAGGTCTTGAGCAGCAGTTATAGAACGTCCCCAACCTGGGTGTTGTTCTGAAGGACTACGATATACCTCCTCCACAATCTACTGATAACGCTCTGACTAGTGTTGAAAGAATCAGCAAAATGTCTGCAGTAGGTCTTCTAAATTAACCCACCTTAGAGACCAGATTTTATTTTCAACACCTCTTCCCCAGTTCTTCCCCCAGTTCTTCCCTCAGTTCTTTCTTGCTGCATAACAATTCTAAATGTTTAATATTTCTTACTTTATTCAAAATTATATAGAAAAACAAAATTTCAAACAAACCAATTTAAACTCTGAATTTTAATTATTAGAATATTTTAAATCTGTATGTTTGATTTTCTACTGAGGTACGTCCATAATTTGTATTTATATCTCCCTAACCAAAATGCTGCTCCTACAAAATATAAGAACTTCTTTCAAAGTGTTTTGTTCAACGGTTTTTTGTTCATTAGCTAAAAGTTAAATAATTGAGCTCAATGCTACGCAGAACGAATTATAAATTTAAAAATCAAATATGTAAAATAAAATGAGAAATCTTATACATATCTTACACAGTTGAATTTCAAAACAAATATCCAGATTTTGGATACTATGCAATTGGTACCAATTTAAAACTACAATAAAATTACTATTGTGTAGCACAATTTTGTATATTAGTTATGAATGTATACAAACAAATATTATTACATAAGCTCAGTATCAATACCTGGACCAGAATTCTTACATTTTTCAGTTATTAAAATCATTTTTCAAAACAACTTGATAAATACCCTTTAAGCTTAGCAAAATTATGAATGGAATAAATCAAACAATCTCACTATATGTATAGTCATTAATCTAAATAAATGGTTTTATATGTGTTGAATTTGCTTGTAAACAAGTTGCTTGTTTAACTTCATTTTGATGTCATTTAAAGAAATATTTATTGTTATTTGTTATGGTAATGCATTGTTTCATTTAAAATGATTGCTTTCTTTATTATTACATAAAACAGACAGTTGGGCAAGGAAAGTTTGCTCAGCCATTTACCATGCTGAGAAATAGAAGTTGAATATTACCTAATTTTAATTTTAGTACGGTAATAATGTAACAAATTAGATTACATTTTTATAGAATCGTGCCTTGCTAGATTCAAGATGCAAGTTGTGATATGCCGGGCGTTAGTACTTTCAAGGCTCATATTCAGAATTATATTATGAAAATCATGCATTCAAATTAAAGCTAGGATCTAAAGACTTTTCTATTATTCATATTTTAAAAATTGTATTATTATTTCATCCCCCCCCTCTCCACATTTGCTTTACAAGTTCAAACAAACTCTTTTAAGAGAAATGTGTACTTATTTGGTAATCAAACATTTTGAATTTCCATACTAAAATGCAGAAGTTTATTTATTATTCAGTATGTGCATTAAATACAATCTCCAGTAATCAATAGGCTTCTGGAGAGTGGCCTGCCAAAGTTGACTAATGGTCATGATAGCTATAATTAGAACTGCCATTGAAATATGTTCAGACCCTACAATCAGAGCTTTCTAGTATAGAAACGTGACTGCAATGCTGATAAAAGCGCACAAAAAAGTTAAATTGTGTTATTGCATTTTTTATTATTATTTATTTATTTAATCTTGTACAAAATAATGTTTTCCCTTACAAAGTACAGTAATTCAATCAAGTAAACCCGCTTTTCTGAAAAGCTCAACTCTATAATTGATTGCCTTGTTGAACTAGTTATATTCATTAATAAGTTACCTAATATTTTTGTTTTGCTCACAGTCCTTTTTGTTTTTCTTCTTTAATTACAAGGTTACATTAACGTTTTGCATAATTTTCAGGCATTTTCAAACCAATATAATGCTGTGTTGCATTGGTTAATGCACATTGATAAATACCACTTATATGTAACATTTATCATACAGTAGAACCTCACTAATTCGAAATCAAGTTTGGATTATCAGAATTATAGAGGTGCATAAAATTCGAATTGAGGTAAACCTTTATTTTAAGAATCCACATTAAAACGCTTTTTAAAATATTTACAACTTTACGTAATATGTAGTAACGTTATATTAGTTTAAAAAACTTAACAAAATTTAAAAAAACAATTAGGCAATAAAAAAATTAAGATGAAAATTAAAAAGTACGATTATTTCTTTAATACAAGTTAGTGTTTACTGTACGTTAAAAAATCCTGTAATCCTTAACTGTTTCAATAAGCCTGTGTTGTTTGATTGAAACAAACTGTAATGTAACGAAACGTGTTGTAACAAATCAACAAAAAAAAACACTGGCAATAGTCTTGTCCCAGGAAGAAACCGTGTCCACGCCATACTTTTACCTTAGCGCATGCACGAATTGGCAGTCGTTCTCTATATCTCCACACTAGTTTGTGTTTCAACAGGTTTTTTTTATTAATTTTGAATTTCAGAGGCTAATGGTTGGCAAAATTCGAATTTTAGAGGTTGACTTAGAATTGTAGCAACAAAATTTGAATTGTAGAGGCACATGTAAAACGAAATTCAAATTTTAAGAGACTATTTGATGTTGAAAATACTCCGAATTAACGGAATATTTATTTTCAAATATTAGAGGTTTTCTGAGGGGAAGTTACAAAAGTTCCAAGTTATAGAGCTTTTCAAATTATCGAGAACATGTAGAAGGCAGTTATGGACAAAAAATGTGCGTGAAATATAAATTTGTCTAAAATAAATATTCCATCCATACTTGAATCAGTGATAATAAGAGTAAATCACACTTTGAGAAACATGACTATATAAGCCAAAATTAATTATAATTTTTTAAGTCTTAGATTCAGAAAAGTTGGTTTAATAAATTTTATTGTTTTCTAATTTTAAAATAATTATAAAAAATTATTTTACCAAGTAACAATATAATGATGAATCTAATTATATAATTACTAATTTTTTAAACTTTTTGTATGTACTTTACAGAGCTTTCCAACATGATATTCGTCAAAACTAAAAATTTGATAGTAGTTCTTGGTATTCCGTTCCTGTGTATCATTACTTCCTTGTCTTGATTGGTCAAACTGGCAAAAATAAGACATTAAACCTGAAGAGAAAAGTTTATTGCATCTTACAATTTTTATTTAATATTTGTAAGTGAAAATTGTAAGGATATTTGTTACCTTTGTTGAAGAATGATGCCGAGAGCTGAAGAAATGGCTACCCTGGCCATATACAAATCCCTTATAGTGGTAGTCCTTCTTCTTCGTGTCTTAACTTTTTGGACTAATGAAGTCGAGGGAATAATGTAGCACACATAAGTCAAGCATAGGTTATTAGCTTCGAACCTGCACAACTGGGTTGGAGATCCCAGCTATATTAAACATGTACGTTACCACTAACACTTGCCACACTGCTCGTGTTAATGGTAAAGATGAGGCACAGCTAGTTACATACAATGTCTAAAACCCTTTTCAGTTATCTTTGAACTAACAAATTTTGGTCCTAGTGAGGATTAAAGCTGGTACGCTTGCTCTTGAAGAAAGAGTGGTGATCACTAGGCTAACCAGAGGATATGAAATCTGTGATCAAATTAGAGTTATTATTAATTGTTCAAACAATTATTGATTTAGCCTTGTAAGTGATTTTTATAATATATAATTCTGGAAGCCGTATAATTTAAGTTTAGTAATCATAGTTGTTCTTGTACAACCTTTATCTGTTTTCTTGTTTTTAATGTATCAGTGTTACCATGAAAATATATGTAAGATAATGTTTCCTAACTTATACTTGTAAAAAATAACATGAATGTAATAGTTAACTGTGTATAAACTATGTAAATAAACATTTGAACACAGGTGTTTTTTCGTAGTTATCCTTTTAAAGTAAATCCTTAAAACCTAATGAACAGAAAGTATCTGGTAAGGATCTAATATTTTTTATAATCTATAACCTTGAAAATAAACTTTAATATTTATGAGAATCAATTAAAGAAAAGTAACTTTTTCTTAAGATCTTGAGCTTGAATCACAAATAGACCAGTCAACGAAAAGTTGTAGAGGGAAATGGAATGAACACAATTTTTGACTTTGGGACATTGTTTGAACTAGTTAGGTGGTAAACATACTAAAAGTCCCCACTCCTAACAGGTGAGCGGGGTGCAGCGAGTAGGTAAAAGGTCCCCTTTTTCTACTTTTTATTTATATCTCGAAAATTATGCTTTAATTTTGTATATAATGGTCTTATCGCTAAGACGCATAGTTTTCGAGATATAAGTAAAAAACTGAAAAGGGACCTTCTATGAGCTCCCCTGCACCCCGCTCACATGCTAGGTAGGGGGACTTTTAGTATGTTTACCTCCTAACTAGTCCAAACAATGTCCCAAAGTCAAAGATTGTGTTCTTTCCATTTCCCTCTACACCTCCCTTTTGAGCATTCATTGACTGGACAAAAGATACAAATCTTGTTCATAACAATAATTTTAAGTATCAAGAATTTGTTACAAGTGGAGTTGTCGGGTGTTGGTAACACGTCGTCATTAACTTTGTAAAATAACTCTTAACGTATTTTTGTAGGAATCATGCTAAAACGTTTGTTCATTCAACTCATATACTGACTCAAAATGGAAATTAATGTTTTTCTGAATAGTACTCCTTAAACTTTTATCTACAGTATGTAATTTCCTTCATTTATGGAAGAGTTTGCACAACAATTAAGTAAGCAAAAATTAATTTGGTTCAGTAACAAATGTTAATTACAAGGTTGTAAAAATTTACTTGCATTAGTACTTGTAAGGGGATTTTCCATTTTAAAATAGCCAAAAATGACAATTTTTTTCTTTTCACATATTTTCTGACATTTCCATATTATAAGTATTTGTTGAGTTTCAACCAGAAAATTTCACTTTTATACAGCAGTACATAGGATTGCGAGCACCGAAAGTAAATTTTTTAATAATAAAATTTGATATAAATGAAAAACCACTGTATCAAAAGAGTTGAAAATTTTACCGGTTATTCCTCAAGATACAGAGCAAATTTTTTAGTATTATTATTTGCCTCATAGTAATACTTTTTTTTACAGATTTAAAAAATAAATTTTCTTGAAAATTAGAATATAAAAAATTTTTAGACGATACAGCAATATAATGGTCAAAGATAAAATAACAAATCTTTTTATGTATTATATCTAAAAAAAATACCAAAATCAAAATATTTAAGATACCGGTATATATAAAATCACATCTTGAAAATATGATAGTATTCAAAATATTTAAAAAAATGTAGTTAATCATTATTACACTTTAGGAACTTAAGTGTATTCACTTTGTGTATTCATTGACGGTGTAAAGGTACAGACTCTATGCTGTGTGGCTTAATATTTCACCTGAACAGCCAAACAGGTTTCCCAAATTTTAAATGTTTTCTGGGGATATCAAAAATTTCCCCAGACCCCTTTTCCCCAGTAACTACCCCTGTTCTAGCCCCCCCTAGAAAATATCATATGGGCCTCTTGAAATGTAAGGAACTATTCATCCATACAAAAATACTTATTTACTGCAACCAAGATTGTTTTTTTTTTTTTTTTTACCATAGACATGTTTATTTTTATTATTATAAATTTTACAATTTTTGAAGTTACAAAATAAATAATTCTTTTCTGTGTGAGATAAAAGTTATCCAACTTCAGATACTGTATCCTAATAATAATTGCATAACTTAAAGTAATCTGTATGAGGACCTGACTGATTCATAATCAAAGAATAGCCAAAAATATAATGGCTTAACACTTCCAGGATACCTTCATACAACTACGTAGAGCTGCACTTAGAAAGTATTTTACATAATAGTACCTGGGCGACCGAGCATTACTCGGTATTTTTGTTAATTGTGTTTTTTTTTATAGGAAAATGTATGTAAATACAAATCAGGTAAGTACTGTTTTGTAGGCCTACTCATAACTCGCGAAATATTAGCACGGGTCAGCTGATTTCAAGCTTAAAACAATTCTAACCTTTAAAAAAAAAAAAAAAAAAAAAAAAAAATTATAGGAGACAGCTGATGGAAATATTATAGGAAACAGCTGATGTTTGTCATATGTATCCTATTGATTTTAAATTACATAACCCCAATGTTAAAAATTTTCAATTTTCAAATGAGTTTTTCCGAAAAATACGAGTTTTCCTGAGGTAGTGGTTTTCACCAATCGATTTTTTAGTCCCAAAAGCCTCTAATCCCAAAGTTTCAGCAAAATCCTTCCGCTGGATCTCGAGATTGCTCGTACAAACACACAAACAAACAAACAAACAGACATTGCTCGTATTAGAGTATAGGATTGATTTTAATGGTTGAAAATACGAGGGGGTTCACTCTCATATAACAGATAAAAAGCTGATTTGAATCAAAAGTTTAGCAACACAATTCTAGGTGTGGGCAACAACTGTTTGTTGATTTAGAATCAGTTAATTATTTTCACAACCAACAACTTTTTTATATTTGGTTATTAAAATAAAACAAATACAATGAAACCCCTTACTAGGCCTATAACTGAAACAAAACGCTTAGTTTCGATCAAAAACTTAAAAGAATTTTAGGTTAGGCCAAACTAACACACATTACTTGAAAGCATTTATTACCATATCAACCAACTTGGCAAATTCAGACTCATGGTAATTATTCTTCACAACCAACAGTTTGCTTAGGTTAGGCAAACACAAACAACGAAAAAGGCCTACTGTATTATAATTCAAACACCTATTACTATTAAAATAATTATTATGCAATTCTTTACTAGGTCTATCTGATCAATTTGGAAGAATACTGCTTACCGAATCATTCTGGTCATATTTTATAACTTGAAAATTGCCACTCTTCTACATAAAAATAATTAAATTCTAAAAATAATACATTTCTAATCAATAGAAATTCCCGTGAAAATATTATAGTATACAATAATCTGTTTGCATTTACTTCGCCGCAGGTGTTGGTGAGTAAACTTTTAAGGTTAACAATTCGCTTTATAGTGAGTCGTCTAGTTTGTTAAAGGCATAATCAAAATATCTTTAATTTGTAGCTTCGCTGACATCAGTTTGTTTTTCGTATATCACAGGAGGCAGCCCCTTGCGGGACAATAAATCAACATTTTGACTGCTGTGATGTATTCTAAAATACTGGAAAAATTATTAACAGTAACTGCTGCTACCGACATTCAAATGATTAACTGTTAAAAATTTTTTTTAAACATAGGTGGCAGCACCTTACGGATACAATAATTTTTTTTTTTAGGCGGTTAATGCACTTACGCAGACCTCTCATTAGAGAAGGTACCATTTCTGGACCCACTAAACCACCGCCCTCCCCCCAAGTGGAAGTCACTCTGAACCGAACACAGGCACAAGAGTGTATCCGCCGACCTCTCCTGAGATGGCAATACAACACTCATAGACCATGCGTAACGGACAGAGACACTCCGCATGCATCACTGGGAAGGAGCGTCAGCAGCATCTAGGAGCCATTCCCTAATGACTGCTAAATCAATCTGAAACTCACTTAATAGAAAAGAAGGCAAACTGGTTAGTGTTTATCTTGATGGAGTCGCAGCGTGAAGAAACCTATGGCAGGTCGTCCAGGATAGCGGCAGGCCGGGGCCTACCATCTTCCGGGATGGCGAGTCTCCTGCAGATCTCGGCTATATGAGGATAGCATGAGTTGCGTGCATCTTGAAACAGTTTAGTGACACATCTTATAGCAAAAACTTCTAGGGTAGGGATACCGGCTGACCCTAGAATAGTGGAGTTCCTCACGTACCATGGCTGATGCGAGAGTCTGCGAAGAGCAGTAGTCTGAAGAGTCTCCAGCTGTTTCCTGGCAAGCTCCCACCAAGCGGTAGACGCTTACATCAGCACTGAACGAACTATTAACAGAAAAATCGTTGATTTAGTTTTTACTGGCAAGGGGCTACGCCTTGCCAACAAGGGCGAGAGAAACCCTGAATTTTCTTTCCTTCGGAGACCTTGTTCTGCACATGTCGCCTGAAGTTGAGTCGACTGTCCAGCATTATGCCAAGGTACTTGACAGTAGGCTTATAAGGGATAGCCACCCTGTCAAGTTCCACGGGACGTGTCTTTCTACGCCTTTTCCTGAAACAGATGAAATCAGATTTATTAGCATTTATCTTAATGCGCCATTTCTGCAGCCACGGGGACAGCGCGTCCATTTGTTTCTGCATGGTATTTGCTGCGTAAGCCGGATTTACACTATTACAGTGTAGAAACGCATCATCAGCATACAGCGAGAGTGTCACACCTGGAATAGTTGGAAAGTCGTTAGTATAAAGTGTTGGGCGGTAAGCTTGAAGTAGGTCCAGCAGCGACAGTAACCAGAAGCGAGCAGTGATCTGACGAGAGGTCCTGGGTAGCAAGAAAAACTATGGGGAAAGGAACATTCTTGGTTAAGACTATATCGAGCACGTCAGCAAGTCCATGGACTGGGCTCCGCAGGTGCCAAGACCTCAGCACTAGGTTGAGTATCAATGAAGAGCCTTGCCCCTGGTGTTGGTTCTCCATGACCACGAGTTGTGCTTGGCGTTGAAATCACCTTCAACAATGACATGTTCGGCACATTGAAAAAGAATAGTAGGATCTCCAAGTTCCCAAGCTGTACGAAAACACCTGTGGACTCAAAATGTATTAGTGGGGAAATCTCTGTGAGTTAGCCTGCGGTGCACTAATACAGCTGTCCCACCCCAAGGATTACCACCACCACCAGGTCTTAAGACCCGGTTGGTACGATAAGTCCTGTAGGCAGTAAGTGTAAAGGCGTGACCGGGCTTTAGATGAGTCTCACAGAGTAGGATGACATCGGCGTCCTCTTCTGTAGCGAAGTAGTGGAGATTTTTGTGCCTGGGGCGAACCCCATTTGCATTCCTAACCACCACCTTAAGGTCTCTACTCATCGCGGATTAGATTCTGGAGGCTAGTCAATATAGCTGCAAGCAGCTCTGCCGAGCTTTTGTTCGCAGAACTTAGAACAATAGAAATAAGCTGCGTAATCCACGAAGCCAGCTTTTCATTAGTTATGGCAGGACTGGAGGAGATGGAGACCTCAGCTCTGTCTTCTTGGGCAGTCGGCTTGAGCACAGGTACTCGCCGCATCCTTGGATGTGATTCCTCATGAGTCGAAATCAACGATCCCTTGGACGTCTCTGTGCCAGCGTCAGACTCGCTTATGTCAGCATCTAAAACATAAGAGTTGGAAGGAGTCGTGTTGCCTTCCTTACGCGTTGAAAGGAAGATCCCATCTCTTTCTGGATCTCTTAGATGGGATTTTAACCTCAGCCGTAGGTCTCTTGGCAGCCATGACTGCTGCCGCGTATGTTAATGCGCCTCAATCTGAAACAGAAACGCTTGTAGGCACTGGCTGGGTAACTAGAACTTTAGTCAAAGGCTGAGTAGCCGACACAGCAGCCGGTGGGACAACCCTAGGACTAGGTCCAGATTCGCCCTGTCGACTACCAGGTAGAGCCGCAACCACCGGATCAGGACGCCGGTTAGAGGTGGGCCGAGGCCCTCCTCTCCCCGCGCGACCCCCAGCCAGATGGTTACGCCTGAACCTTGCCTTCTCCACCTGCTTATGACTCTGGCAGCCCTTCCAGCTCGCCACATGTACGCTGCCGCAATTGCAGCATTTTGCTGGCTCTTCATTTGATTTGTGGCAATCTTTGGTCTTGTGTGTCGCAGCACATTTGAGGCACCTGGCTGGCTGTCCGCCATTTACTGAGGAGTGCCCAAATCACTGACAGTTGTAGCATTGTGCTACACCCTTCTGCGGCTGGAACTCTGCAACAGTGACCCTCAGTCCTAAGATCTCCTGTAACAAATAAATTTCTTTAAAATTGCCGACCCTTTTTAGTTTAACTAAAAAGGTATTACTGGGGGTTCTACCACCACCTTGTTGATGTCGCTCCAACATCTGGACATGGTTGGGCGTGAAGCCCTTCTCCTCAAGCTCCAGCTTGATTTCGTCGGGTGAAGTCAGATGATGAAGGCCACATATGGTGACCTTTACCTCTTTGTCCTTCGTTAGAGAGAACGAATGGAATTTCAAATTGCTGGATGCAAGGTGATTTTGCATAGCCCTAAAATCTGGGATGGTTTGGCAGAAGAGTCGCAGGAAGTTACCGACGCATTTGGAATCAAAGGTGAGACCTTTCTGGCAGAGCCCCTTCAGAATTGCGGCCAGTTCTTCTCTATGCCGTCTATGATGATCAGTGGAATCTTTTCCGCCTTGGTAGCTGAAGCAGAACTTGAAGCCTTATCTGGATCAACATTTTTGGATGTAATAGTTTTAACAGAGCTGTCCGTATCACTGTCGCTGCCGCTCCCACAACCATTATTTCTCTTTCGCCTGTTGGGAACAAGCCGGAAATTGCTTTCGGAAAGCTGTTGGAAGCCAGTCTCCATTTCACTGTCGTTCATCTTTATTCCTGAATACCAGTTAATAATTTGAGTGAAGGTAGCAGCATCTCCAGACTATTACTGTAAAATGTCGACAAATAGTTTCGAATTTTAACATACAGGTAACAGCACCTTATGGATAGAAAGATTTGTTCATAAAGATAACATTCTCGGTAAATTTAGTGCAGATTTACTATTCTGTTTTGGAGTGATTTTTAACAGTAAGCCAAGACAAATGTATTGTTTCCTGAAAAAAATGTGACGCCTTACTGAGGAATTCTTGGTAACTATTTTTGCAAATTTATTTTACAATATTACTGCCAAATGTTGGAGTCATGTTAACATTAGTAGTCAAAAGTTTGTTTACTAGAATGCTCTGTAGGCCACCTTTTGAAACACAATGGAGTTTTTTTTTTTTTTTAGGCGGAAAAATGCATTTACACAGACCTCTCGTTAGAGAAGGAACTGTGAGGCTCAATCCAGAACAAGTCTGGCAATACCCACTAAAAGATCGCCCTCCCCCCAAGTAAGGAAGTCTCTCTGGCTCCAAACACAGCACAAGAGTGTATCCGCCGACCTCTCCTGAGATGGCAATACAACACTCATGTACCAGCGTAACGGGACAGAGACACTCCGCATGCATCACTGGGAAGGAGTGTCAGCAGCATCTAGGGGCCATTCCCTAATGGCTGCTAAATCAAAAAGTGGCTGATCAGTGCTGCCGTCTGGGGACTTGCAAATATATTAAAACAAATATCTGTTATTTTTGTAACTATCTTATCTTATTAAACGAGCAATTATTCTTGTATATTTGTTTATACATTTCTAAATATCTAAATTTAATTCGGGGTTCTCGCTTACGGCTCTAACGATAATTTTTGATGAAAATTTGCATTTAGGGGTTTTTGACCTCAGGAATCGAATGCGCTAGGACTTATATCTGCAAAAATGCGCATAAACTCGGAAAAGTGCTCATATAAAAGGCGATCCAGGAGGTGCTGCTAGAGGTGCTCTAGCTAACTAAAAAATGAACTAAATACAGTACAATTTTAGGCGCGTTAGGCACTTTTACGTAAGGAAAAAGCATTGAACTCGAGGGATGTCACCATCACCACGGGTACTCTTCGGTCAGGTAAATAAGGAAAACTTATTACAGCTGTCGTACCCGACTTCGGTCATGTAAGAAAAGAACAGATGTTTATATTTGTCATACTAATTTTTTTATAGCTGTTGTACCTGTCGGTCAGGTAAATAAGGAAAACTTATTACGCGGCTGTCGTACCCAACTTCGGTCATGTAAATAAGGAACAGATAGTTGTATTTGACATACATAAGTTTAATAATTTATAGATGTCATACCAGACTTAGTTCAGGTAAATAAGTGAAACTTTTAATACGTTAGCTGTCGTACCAGTATTAGATCAGGTAAATAAGGAACACATTTTTTTAGCTGTCGCACCAGATTTAGTTCAAATAAATAAGTAAAACTTTTTATAGCTGTCGTGCCCGGCTTCGGTCAGGTAAATAACGAACAGATGTTTATATTTGTCATACCAAATTTTTTATTGCTGTTGTACCCGTCTTCGGCCAGGTAAATAAGGGAAACTTGTTACAGCTGTCGTACTTGGTATGGTTCATGTAAATAAATAAAAAATTGCATTGATGTCGTAAAAGACTTTTAGTTCAGGTTAGTAAGTGAAACTTTTTTACAGCTGTCTCCGTCGCTTCTCCGCAATTATTTAAGGCTCCATCGCATCTCCGCAAATATTTGAGGCTCTATCTTATCTCCACAATTATTTAAGGCTCCGTCGCATCTCTGCAATTATTTAAGATCCCATTACAACATTAATACAATACATTGTGATTAAAAATACTTCTTAATAACTCGAAAATAAAGTTAACTGTATGAAGCTAAAATGTTTTCACTTCTAACGGCAGTCCCACGTCTGTTTTTTATTTAAATAAACAGTTCATATGTACATAAGATCGAAAAATATTCATATTTATTCATTATGCGATTTGCCGCCGGACACTAATTGAGTCGTTAGTGGAAGGTAAGGTACATTTCAATATAGTGAAGAAGTAATTTTAAAATAACAAATCATTATATGATTAATTTAAAACAAAGGGAGAACACATTCACATATTAAAAGCCCAAGTCTGACAATATGTACATAAGATCGAAAAATATTCATATTTATTCAGTACGGTATGCGATTTGTATTTACATACATTTCCCTAAAAAATTTTAAAAATATATACCGAGTCGCTCAGGTACTTGTACCTATCTCAATAACGGAGTTAAATTTAGTGTTTCAGACCAATTCCGTTACATGCTGCAATCTTTATCTTTTTAGTTGAATTTTTCATTGCTTATGGAAAATAGTCAGCCCGGTTGTTTGCCACCAAATCGAGCTTAGCGCGACAGCCGTTAGGCAGCGCTTGCTGAAAATTCCACCCCCCCCCCCCCCCCCCCCCCCCCCCCGTCTCTCACCCATCCAGCCCCCGCGCCAGGTGCGAGTGAGACAGAGAATGGCTGGCTCATTCTCTGTCTCAATCACACTTGCCGTACCGACAACAGTAGCGCTCTCATCGCTACTTAGCGGCAGCCGCGCTAAGCTTGTCAGATTCAAATAAAACTAGGCTGAATCTTTAACATGGGTGTTGCCATCTTATAGGTTCTGTATTCATTGGTGGAAGAGAGAGAAAAAGTACAAACCTTTAGTAACAACTGCGATGTTTGGCAGTTTGGTATTACCATTGTATTTGGATAACCTAATAGAACTCCGATCCAATGCAATATTTTGTTCCACTGGAAATTCGACTTTCTTGGCGCTATCTATTGGGGAAACGAAGGAAGCTGGTTGGAAACACCAATGCTTACAATGCTTTCTCCCTAGCGCTACCTCGCGGCGCGATCATGTACTATTTTCGCGGACACCTTTTTTCCGGCACACAACCCCCGTATGGATGCAAGATCTATTTATTATTCATGATCTATGGTATTACGAAAAGAAAACAGGATCAGTGTCAAATTATCACACTATTATTAAACACAACTTTGAGTAGGTTCTTTGATTATAGCCTCTTCATGATAAAAGGTAAGTTTGACAAGAGACCTGTTATCTGTGGTTTTGACTCGGGTTATATATTTACTGGATCTGTGACATCTGTGTTTACTGCGTCTCCATTCCATGTATAATCAAAATCAAGGATTCCATTCTTATTATTTAAAAATTGAAATCAACATAAATGATTTTTGTAAATTTTGTAAGTAATAATCTCCGTTTTTCTTTGCATTACTGTCATTCTCTCACTATTGTTGAAATGGAAAGATGCCACTCAAAATATAACAATGACATGTGTTTGATTGACTCTTTTAATGTTCGTTGATGCCAATACCGTTTTTAGGTTAGTTCTTTTACAATAGTTATTAATAAGTTAATGTCTAATTATTTTACAAAGGGCGAATATAATTGACGGCGTAAATTTACTATTCGATCCTCGGCAGATATTTTTTGCAAACAAAGACGTTGTTTTACATTCTACTGTTAAATTAATGTGAATACAGGCTGGTAGGCCTATTTGTTTACTTTAACCTGTAAATCGAAACAACTATAAATACACAAACCTTAACTTTTTTCTTTATAAATATAGTATTTATACACTTCACTGATGCCGGGAAAGCAATATTCAACCATCTTCAAAACGTACAATATTAAAAACTTTCAAATCAAATGTTCCTTATGGGAATTTAAAGGCTAACATACTGTGACTATAGGCCTAAGTTAGAACTTTAGGCCATTTTTTATTATTCTTGCATTTCTGTTGCCATAGGTCAGCCGAGGGTCAAATAGTAAATTTGCGCCTAGTTGAATTCCAGAGTTGCTCATTATATTATTTAAACAGAATCCTCAATGCAGTGTTGCTGAAATTATGGTGAATCTTTAGAAGATTTGGCCTAAGGTACAGAAAATGTTTTTTCCTACAGCTAAAGTGCTTTTTTGCACACTCACATCGTGCAGTAAAGCAATATTTTGGCGTACATCAGCTATTTACTTTGCACCCTAGGGACTAACCTCTGTAAACACGTTTTGTTTAGTAAATGTTTTTGTGATTTTTTTTAAACAAAAAATGTAGCTGAAGGGAAAACGTTATGTGTATTACGGGTACAAAGTTTACTTAGTCACCCTCAATAAACTTTAACTTAATGCCTTTGGCTTCGCCTCAGGCGTTAAATGTTTAAACTTTGCACCCTAGATACACAAATAATTAGGCTGTAGCACACCAAATTTCTCTGGACACACTTATTCACTAAAAATTTCCCCAATCGCACTTCGCACTTATCCGCATAGCTAAATTGTAACTTCCTGTTCAATATGTATACTTAAGAAACCTCTATATTAGATTGATTTGAAAGGGGGCAAAATGTACAACTGTGCCAATTCTGTTAGTTTTGCCTATGTTGTGATGGTAATGTGTGTGGCAATATTGATAATAATTAAAATAGTTTGTATACCAGTACTATAGGCCTAATGATTATCAATACGGTACCCAAAGAAAGTACATATTAGAACATAATCTGTTTGTCAGGCTGTTTCTAGCCAGTCAAGAATCAGGAAACTGCCATTCATCAACCGGCAAAAAAAATTTCTTATTTTCCATACGATATTTTGAGCGGTGAAGATTAATAGGAACCTTGCCCGACTTGCAGCAGAAAGTAGACAATACACTTTGTGTTGTGTGTGTGTACGCAAATATGTTGTAAACAAACCGATTAGGCTGTCCTTTATTCCCATTCATTTCTTATTTATTTTTCCATAAAGTAATAATTTTTTGTGAATATTGTCGTCTGCCAAAATTTTCCCAGCCCAGCCTCAATTTTCCCCAAACCTTATTCAGGCGTTTCGACTTATTTCGCACCTCTGGATTTGGCATAAATATATTTTTGGACTGTTTATGCAATACGATGAAGTGTCCTAATGTAAACTTTAGCCGAGTATTTGTGTAGGATAACATACTAAATACCGGTAGGCCTATAGTGAATTTTTTTCACACTATAGAAGTAGACACTGAACTGAGTCCAAAAACACACGGAAACAAAGTTTATAGAGAAATTATGATAGGTATAAAACACAAAAAATACAGGTTAAAGTATGTTTGCGCTAAACAAAAGAAATAAACTCTCCACTGGATAAAATGTAACTATTGTTAACAAAATATAAAAGCTGTAACCTTTGATTGCGGCAAATTAAATATGAACAATTTAAAACAAGTAGGTCAGATTTTAAAAAAATAAGAAGAAAACAAACAGTTGATTAGGTGAATTGCCATAGAGGGAACATTCAGCCATGTAGCTAATCTTATAGATATAACAGCATTGCTAGATCAGCATTAGCTGAAGATCTTATTTTTAGAAAAGTAAGAAGTGCACCAACATATTATAAACTGAAAACATAATATTAATACTGTAAGTTAGTTTATGTTCAGGTTTTCTTTAGGTTGCAATTCTATTAGGAATATAGAAAACAACATAGAAATTATATAAAAAAAACCTAAACTAACTAAAAGTCTCCTTAAATTTTCCTGCATTGCTGTCATTTCACTTATTTTGTTACATTTAATCAAATGCTGTTTTACTGATTTCTGCGCTGAATATGAATTATTCTTGGTTTATTATGATAAATCTATATTTTGCAAGTTTATTTTCTATTGTTACATGTTTATATTTATTTACGTTAGTAATTTTTTACGCTTTCGGCGCTAATGCAGTGTTTTGAGCAAAAATAACCAAAACGGCTGAATTTTAATCTGCATTTTTTGTGTTTAATCTCTTAATTTCTATAGGCTAGTTGGATGTACTTTCAGAATATGAAAAAATGTCTTGTTATTTAGTCTCTCTCTCCTATATAAATACCATTTTTAATATATAAGTACTTCTATCAAAGCTTTGTACAAGCTAATTCTACCTACTGTATATGCAAATAAAAACCTTGTACTTCAGTTGTATCACAAACAGTGTGTCGCGTTGGTTCGTATGCGCCCGGGGCAAGGTTTTACCCCCCCCCCCCCCAGATGCACTCATCCCCTTCCCATCCACCATTAATCTCCCTATCTGTAAAATAGAGACACCCAATCAGATAACCTTAGTTAGTAATTACAAGTATGAATCACACAGACGGGAGTGTTAAAATAGCATGTAAAACATGTTTTGAAATTAGATTATATTAAAACATCCAATCATTACTAACAATGTAAGTAAACCTATTAATTCCACACTTAATAATAAATTTTGTAGAAAACCTCAATAATACAAACATTGAATAGAACTAAAAAATGGAGCAAGGTGTATGAAATAATGTCAAGGCATAAGCATGTAGGCCTACTAAACACTAAATAACATCCGCCTGGCCTTTGCACGAGCTAATGTCGAAAGACTTTTCTTAAAATCTAGTCTTTGTGCATCGTCTTTCTCAATAGACAGGATGACCAGATAATTCAGTCTCCCCTGTGACATAGTAGAGCGTAAATAAGCCTTTATCGGTTTTAGCTTACTAAACCTACGCTCAACATGTGCAACTGTCACTGGAATAGTTAACAAAACTCTCAGTGCAATGCAGAGATTCATAAATAAGTCTTTCCTGACTGTCTGTTTTCTTGATTACCCGCAACACATCAATAGTAAAAATAGAACAGCGCTACAGGGCAGTGAATTGTGTGTGTGTGTGTGCATGAGAGTGCACTTATCGACAATTCAGTAAAGATGGAGATAAAGGAAAGAGGTGGGTCTACTACCCATTACCCCAATGCAATTTATTAATAGTATTAAAAGTAAAAATGTACGTTGAAAATGGACCAGCTGATTTGTATAGTAAAATGTGATTGTAGAGTGGAATAGGCTCTATGCCACCTTGCTAAAACATTACGATATAATAAACATGTCAAGTTATTTATCAGAAGTACTTATTATACATATTAAAAATATTATCACGACAGCTCTGATCACAAAACAAAACCTATAAACGTTAACAAAATGCACAAATGTGGCGCGGCCCTCGTTCAGTTCATCTCTGCGGTGCCCTGGCAATGGACTCTCTTTTCAGGTTTGGCATCGGTCCTCTTGCGGACATACAAGCGCTGTCAGAATTTCTATGTTATGTAGGAAGTATCTTTAAAAAGGCGGTAAATGGTTGTTTTACTTCAAAACATTTATTTAAAGCAAAACAAATTTTCCTCTGCTGGCCCCAGACTCATAACTAAATGAAGGTAATGGCAAGTGGGGTTTGGAGTCTGCTCCAGACCAAGGTTACTAACAGATTGACTTAAGCTTGAACATTTAGCCTCAAGCTGGCTCCCCCTTTAACTATAAACTGTGACATCAACTATTGTTAGAATGCAAGCCATTATTTAGCACAACCACTATCAACATAGATCTAGTGGTTATTGTTATATAAGGTGGTGGGCACCTGTCATGCAAACTACAGTAGAGCGTCGATAATCCGAAACGTCAAAAATCCGAACGCATTCTGAGGCAGCCCCTGCAAAAATTTTGTTTTCGTTTTCGCAAATTACAATTATTGGGTCGTTAAAAATTTCACCAAAATTTGTATCGCAGTTGACATTATTACTTTTAAAACACTTCTTAATTCCTGCTCTCACACGCCCTCACAACAGACTGGCTGTCAGTATTTTCACTGTCACGCTAAAAAGCTGCTTTAGCGCTAGCAGTATACATACAAAAAGTTCATTCATTTCTCTTTGTGTAATCATTATAACAGTGTGTCGTACATACAGTAGTGTAGTAAACAGTATTTTTTTTTTATTTTTTGTTTGTGTTAACTATAGTGAACTTTTAATTATGTACTGTACTGTAATTGAGAGTTACAAGTGAAATCATGTTGGCCCTACTGTGTACGTGCAGGTTCTTCTAAATTATAATATTTAAGTAGTCTTACATACTGTATTGTAATTGCATTACTGCTTGTACTGTTTAACCACTTTAATCGATTAAAGGACATATATTTTAGTCGAAATGGCCTTTTCTTGGTTATTTTCAAAAATCCGAACAAATTGATAATCCGAACCCCCCTCGGTCCCAATTAGTTCGGATTTTCAACGATCTACTGTAGATGTAAAAGCTACATTTCTTATTTAATGTATATATAGCTTATTAGAAACTTTAAAAAAGAATCATAATAAATCTTACGGCATAAATTCAATTCAATTCAATTTTATTTGTCTGTTGACAATTTTACATTGTATAGACATGTCCACATATAAGATAATTAATTAAACAGTACCACACAAAAACAATTTAAAAACTAACAACCAACACAATTTATACAGTACCTAACCTTTACATATTTCATCAGATTAATTACACACTCTTAAAATTATACTGCGCAAAGTCAATATATTTAACATAAAATAAAAGCAGTTACTACAAATAACTAAAAATTTATTTAAAATAAAGATTAACTACAATTTACTAACATGTAGGACAATAATAATGCAATCCCTGGATAGGAAATCCCAAATATAAACAGAATCAACCAGATCCCCCCCCCCCCCCCCCCACCCACACTCGACCCACCTACCACTTGTGGCTGAGGAACTCCTCCACCGAGTAAAAGGAGTTTGCCACCAAGAGTTGTCGAAGACTTGAAGACTTTCTGGTCTTGGATAGTTTTAATTTCAACTAATATCTGCAGTACATTAAACTACCGTAAACCTAAGCCTAAACTCATAAAACAATAGCAAGCCTGCTATAAACTTACCAACTGCTTCGGAACATACTTCATAAAGAAAATGTATTTTTACAACTTTTTAATATTCTATAAACATCACAAAAGCTATATTGTATAATATATTTATATCTTAACATATTTATCATAGGAACTAAATACAATAAAGATTAACCCTAAACATAGAGTAATTCCTGCGACTAGTAGTAGTTAACATATCTATATACAAAATCTTTATTATAGTTGTGGACAGCGTAACTCTGAACCAGGGTCGCTTCACATCCGCTGTTCATCCGTTAGACGCTAGCCTTTTCTGGTTCAGAGGTAATCTGTCCACAACTATAAATATATTTTATAAACATTACAAAACCTATAATTTAAATTCAGTACGGTATTTCAGATTCATTTTATTTAAATAAATATGAATTGTTTACCCTAAACTAACTAATCATACAAAATTCTCACAAATGTATTAAAACAATAGGCATATTTAAAATTCACTTTTATTAAAATGTGTATAAAAACCTTGCCTAACCTAACTTAAACGTTTCTTTTTGTGACATATGACCATCGCGTTTTGCCTTGCCAAATTGTCACAAATGTGTTAAAATAAAATATAATTAATTTTTGTTCAAAAGTAGCCTATATAAAACCCTAACTATGTCTTCTTTTTGTGACATATAATCATTGTTTTTCATTATGCTAATTTATTACAAATGTATTACAACAATATAGAAAATTCGTTTTTTTTTTTTTTGAAAAGTACAAAATTATTACAAACAAAAATATTGGTTGAATACCATTTGTTTGGTCATCACTACATATTATGTGAAAACCCCCATTATTAGTTAATGAATTTTATGGAAAAACAAACCGAGTTACACAATTTATAATGTTATTATTATTGTCTTTGCAATTACTTCATAACAAAAATTTCTACAATTTTGCTAGTAAAAAATCATGTAAAAAGAATCTATATTATTAAAAGATTTTTATCGAAAACCTATTTTAAATTTCCCAGCCTCTTGTTTAGTATTATAATCTGACTTGCAATGTCAGCACATTGTAATGTGCCAAAGCACATTTACACAAATCTAACATCCAACTAAAACAAATGATGATAATACCTTTAAAAATAGTTTTTATCTACTAAAATTTTGTTTACCAGTATTAAACAAAAACTGCTTCCTTCATAGTTTAAATTAAAAAATATAACTTACTGTTTTCAAATTTCAAAGTGATTCAAGTAAAATTCTAAAGTGCTGTAAAATATTTAAAAGGTAAATAATCCTGTCTGAACATCCATGCCCATTTCATAAAATAAAAGACTGCCAATCCTCCCCATTTAAGTATCTTTTATATTCAATTTGATTTAAAAATAGTTTCCCAAACCAAAACTACTTATCAGATAATATGAAGGACAACTGATGAAATAATTTAAAACTGTTTTACTTTCTCGTAAGTTATGCAATGAACTAGAATATTTGATTTTTTGTTAGACATATTTGAAATTAAAATTTACTGTTCTTACTTTTACTATTTATGTTATAATACTGATGTTCTTGTCTTGGTAATACTGTACTATTACTGGGTTAACTTGAAATTTTATGATATTTTAGATAGAAAATATATTGAACGAGACTAACTAAAAAAGTAAATGTCGGAAATCATTAATAATGAAGAAAACTTACATTAAAAGTCGTCTGGATCAGTTTCTGTAGCAGAGTGTGCAGCTGAAATATCCAATTCGTCGGGTGTTTTATCGTCGTAAACCTTGCCAATAGCACAAAAAAGATAATAATTATTAGCCTTTCCTTGCAGTCTGACAACAATAATTAATGTACTAACTTATATTATAATATATGTTTACAAATTGGTAATATACTATGACTAAAGACTATAAGTTCAAACTGCAAGTAATGTTTTAAATTTTTTTGCGTATATATTTAACAAGATTTAACTATAAAACAGAGAAACTAATTATCGTATTACTACAAACTTCACAAAGAAACAGATTCACTTTAGAACATTACGTATAAAACTGATTGAAAGCAAGACTCAAAGCTGAAAAAAGGAGTGTGGACTTTGAACTTTCTTATCGCTCAATGAGCTAATCTACAAGGCTTCCGACATTTAGTTTTTTCGAAAATTCTTGTTCAATATATAGGCAAGCAAAAAAAAAAAAAAAAATAGCCTGAAGTTCTAACTTATAGTCTTTAGTCACAGTATGTTTCCAATTTGTAAACATATATAAGTTAGTATATTAATTATTGTTGCCTACGTATAACGTTCCGACATGTAGTAATTTGTTTTTCCGTTGTTCTTGTTCAATATATTCTATAACTAAAATATCATAAAATTTCAAGTTGACCCAGTAATAGTAGAGTATTGCCCTTGTATTTATTTTTAGATTAATGAACATCTGAATTTGGAGTGAAATCATTTAATAGAATATAAAATGATGGACAACAAAGAAGCTATAAGTTTATTACAATCTATTGAAGATGATCTTCCTGGATACAATTGGTCCAATTTGCAATCTCTCATACAGTTAACTTATCTCCCTGAAATTAAATGTGCAAATGAACGTCCACTAGAAGAGGCGGATTTTGTTAACCATCGATTAGTGATATACAAAAATATAAAAGCTGTAACTTTAATTTTTAAAGAATTAAAGACACAAAATAAATTGGGAGAGTTTCGAGTGGATCTTGACACTGCATATGATGTGGTTTTATTATGTGGTGAGCATATGAAACAGGAATTATGGACAACTGAAGACATATTAAAAACTGCTCAGATTTTACTAGATACTGTTTTAGAATTTTTTAATTTTGAATGTTTTACAAAACTGTTGTTTGAATATAAAAGTGATTTTGCTAATAATTTATTTCTTAAGTTAAGGCCAAAATTGTTGAAAGACACTTGGAAAAGATACCCTGCTGCTGTAGCATGTTATAAATGGCTTCTTTTTCAAATAAAGGTAAGGTATTAAACTATACAAAGAATTTTAAAAAACTTAAATATTCTTTGGTGTCATAATAAATATAATGCCTAATTTAAAACAAAATAAAACACCATACTTTTATTTTATTTTTCAATTAGATTTATATGATGAAAAATTAGGCTTATAAATACATTTAACTTTTAGTGGACTAAATGAAAACCAAAATGAAAATCTTTTCTTAAATTTAGACAGTGGTGTTCTTAAATTGATTGGCGCCCCCCGCAGGCACAATAATGTGCTCACTCAAAAAGAAACGAAGTCGCAACTTGTCGATTCTAGATGACCTCTCTCCTAAGCAAACCTACCCCCACGGTCTTAAACCTGGTAGTAATTAGACATTATTTTTACTCTAAATAGAAATGAAAGTAAATTAATGTAAGTATAGGAAATTCTTTACATAAACAATCTATCTGTTGGTAGCATTGTAATTAAATATGCCAATGCGATGAAGTATCATACTCAAAACAACATGCAAGCTTTAAGTTTAAACTAATTTATCATCTTTAAAAGGGAAAGAAAGGCTGCAACTTAAAACATCAAACATCAAGGTTTATTATTTACAAAAATCTTGTTTGTTGTTATAATTACAATTATTTAAAACCTCTTCTTTTTCTTCATGTGAAAATACGCCACTGGATTTACATGTATAGTGTCTAGTTTTTCTCTGCATCAGGTTAAGTGCTGGATGTGCATTCCCTCAGTCTTGAATTGCCTTTTATCATTTAAAACTTCTTGTGCAGTCACTTAAGCAAAAAAAGAGGGTCAACCTCGGAATGAGAGATAATACAGTAGAGCGTCGATAATCTGAACGTCAATAATCAGAAACGTCAAAAATCCTAACGCGTTCTGAGGAAGCTCCTGCAAAAATTTTGTTTTCGCAAATTCCAATTATTGTGTCGTTGAAAATTTCACAAAAATTTTCATCGCAGTTTGACATCATTATCTCTTTTTAAACACTTCTTAACCTTTTCATCAGTGGGCACATCATATGATGTAACACGCAATACTTCCATTTTGAGTGAGCACATCAATAGGGTTTTTTTAATACAAATTTCTTCAGTGAACACATCACTGGTTTGTAACTTATCTGACCTGTGCTGCCATCTGGTAACATGTGTCTGAATTTTTAGTAGCATCAATACTTATTCCTAACTGCGTTGTTAACTGTTTATATAGAAGTCATCATATGATGGGCTTTCTTTCAGCCTATTGCTGACTTTGTTGTCTGTGTAGACCGGCGGTTCTCAATCTGTGGTACGCGTACCACCGGTGGTACGCGGGAACGTTGACAGTGGTACGCGAGCGTAATTAGAGTCAGAGAGAAACAATGCATATTGGCGACGGCGAGCGAGCGGCGACACGCTGAGATTCGTCACGGGAGGGGGAATCGCAGTGCCATACGGACCGTGACTACCCCCAGTCAGAGTTGCCAACCATAGTGATTTATCCCTAGAATTAGGGAAATTTTATGGCTTTTAGGGACTTAGGGATATTTTATTTAAAATCTCTATATTCTAGGGATTTCTATTCAACACAAAATGTTAGTTCACAAATTCTTATTTCTTTTTACTTTTTACGATCTTGTGTTCTTATTTTATGTACTTTGTGTTTCTCTTGCACCTAGACACGAATTTCTTCAGAACTTCGTGCATCTAGCACAGAATTATTGTGATTTTTTCAGTTGATTTAATTTGTGAACTGTGCTTGGCATGGACCATGAATATGTTAAAAGATAATTTGTTTTGTGCTAATATCTATAGATCTCTTATAAAATTACAACCTTACATTTTAATTTTATTCTTAAAACTTAGGGCTGCGTAAGCAAAAGCAGCTTGGATTCAAATCACAAATAAACGCAGCTTAACGTAACACGGGGAAGTGTAAAGGTTATATTTTCTCTTTTCGTTTGAAAACAATGGAATTAAATTCCGATTCAGACGCTAGGTAGGTATTTTAGGAGTACCTAGATTGGATGATTTTCATTGCTTACTCTTTCAGTAACAATGCTGGACCAAGTACGTCAGTTAAAAAATTGAAAATAAGGCACCAAGCAAAAGATGAAAAAGGAGAATTTGTATAAAAAATAGATATTAGATAAGTCATTAAACAGCTGTTTTGATGATTCCTATTATTTAACAGAGATATATGTAGAAGGTACTCGTAAGAGATGTGTTTTCTCTTTAAATTATACTTTTTCATGGTTCCTATATTATTTTAGTTTTTAGGACATATTGTACCTACCTAGTTAATCCAAATATCTGCTTAGTTTCATTTTTTTTGAAAAATATATGTTTTTCGAAAGTCTTATGTTTTATGCTATTTTTTAAAACTAGGGACTTCTAGGGATTTTTCAAGAGCTTATATAGGGATTTTTTTTTAACTCTGGTTGGCAACACTGCCCCCAGTCGAGTTATACACTTCGTTGGCGCCGAACGTTCTTACAGCTGCCTGCTTAGCAAGCATAACCAGCAAATTGAAGCGTTGTTGTTTCGTGTAGTTTGTGATTTTATTTCTCAGTGCGAATTTAATCAAGTTCAGTGTTATTAAATTGCTAATTGACGGACAGAAATGGATAAGTGGTTAGTGCGTCCTACGTGTGTTAGTTCTAAAAAGCAACGAACATTGTCGCCTAGCCAAGAAAATCCTGTTGCCGTAGTCTTAGATGTCGAGCAACCAAGCTGTTCCTCAACTTCCACACCATTGATTCAAACGTCCGAGAAGAACAAGAAATCAGCAAAACGTAAATATGATGAAAAATATTTATCGTTTGGTTTTACTTTTATTGGAAGTGTAAGTGAGCCTGTTCCACAGTGTGTTATTTGTTTGGAAACTTTGTCAAACCACTCAATGAAACCATCTCTCTTAATGCAACATTTTAACACCAAGCACTCCAATCTTAAAAAACAAGTCTATAGATTTTTTTAAACGGAAAGAGTCGGAGTTGAGAGTAAACAAAACAGCAATCACATCATTTACGGGTTTGAACACTAGGGCTGTTGAAGCTTCATACAAGGTTAGTCTTAGAATTGCACAAGAACTAAAACCTCATACAATTGGAGAAACTTTAATTTTACCAGCAGCTAAGGACATTGTCTCCACACTTATAGGAGAAAAAGAAGGAAAACAACTTGACGTCGTTTCCTTGTCTGATAGCACAGTTTCAAGAAGAATATCTGACATGGCTTCAAATGTAAAAGAAATTTTACTGAATAAAGTGAACAAAAGCAAATACTTTGCAATTCAAATAGACGAAACTACAGATATTACAAATTTGGCTCAGCTTTTGTGCTATGTTCGGTATGAAGACGAAAATGAAGTCGGTGAAGATATGTTGTTCTGTGAATCTTTATCAGCTCATACAACTGGGGAAGATATATTTGGTAAATTGAATGAGTTTGTGCTCAAGAATGGAATTGATTTCAAGAAATGTGTGGGTATATGCACGGATGGTGCAGGAGCTATGACAGGAGCTCAAAGTGGATTAGTATCAAAACTAAAAAGGGAAGCTCCACAGGCGCAGCATATTCACTGCAGCCTTCACAGAGAAGCGCTTGTAATGAAACGATGTCCTGCAGATTTGAAAGTTGTTTTGAACGAGGCTGTAAAGACGGTGAATTTTATTAAAAGCAGAGCATTGAATTCACGCCTTTTTCACAATTTATGTGAAGAAATGGATAGTATTCATAAACAATTACTGCTTCACACCGAAGTTAGATGGCTATCAAGAGGAAAGGTGTTGGCTCGAGTGTTTGAGTTACGGCACGAGATTTTCATTTTCTTGACGGATTCTGATTTTGAGCTGCGTAATCGTTTTACCAATGAACTATGGCTGTGTCGGTTGGCTTACTTGGCTGACATTTTCACTAAACTCAACGATGTCAACAGGAGTCTCCAAGGAACTTACAATACTCCTTTTCGGGTATGTGACAAAATTAATGCATTGAAACAAAAAATCAACTTTGCGGACGATGAAGCAAAGAAAGGCAAGGTTTCACTTTTTCCCTCTCTTGGCACCTTTGTAGAAGAAAATGAGCTTCCACTTAGTAGGACAGTACTTAGTGACATAAGTGAACATTGTAATGTGTTGAAGGCAAATTTGAGCAAGTACTTCCCAGAAAACTTTGCGGAGCATTTATGGATGAAAAACCCTTTTATTGACGTCAAGAAGTTTTCAATCCCAGAAAATTTCTCAACAGCTGAAAAAGAGCAACTGCTCGAGTTAAATTGTGATTCAGATTTGAAGGAAGTGTTTAATCAAACAACCCTAATTGACTTTTGGATTCAAAGACGCCAAGACTACTATGAAATCGCCGACAAAGCAGTAACATTTTTACTGCCCTTTTCAACATCCTACTTATGTGAAGCTGGCTTCTCTTCCCTTCTATACCTCAAAAACAAGTATAGAAATAGACTGGCCTGTGTTGAGAATGACTTGCGTTTAAAACTTAGCCCAATCTCACCGAACATTGCAAGTTTGAGTAAATCATTACAAGCACACCCATCTCATTAATTTGTGTAAGAAACAATTTCTTTGTTTTTATATTTTGTTTACGAAATAAATTTTTTTGTTCTTTATCACGTTTATTTTCATTCTTCTTTACCAAATACTTATTTTTGTTTTTATAATTGAGCTTTATTTTTGCTTTCAAAATGATGCGTATTGGGAGAAGAATGTAAAATTTTACTACACTAATAATATTTAAAAAAAAAGTAGTACTTGGTAATTTGAATTTATTGATAAGCTAAAAAGAGCTTGCAAAAACTACTTAACAATTCTTAAATTAACAAATATTCTCATGCACAACATTATTATTTTTATATCAGTGGTACGTGAAAATACCATTTTATAACAAGTGGTACGCCACCAAAAAAGTTTGAGAACCGCTGGTGTAGACCATGCCATAGTCTTTCATTTGTTAGTATTTTTTATTAAAAGTGTAGCATATTGTTTTAAATTAATTATGTAACTTAATTAGAACTCTGATCTAAGTTATTATTATAAACTTCTCACACATACAAATCATACAGATTGAAACTTAAGAGCAACCAAGCAAGTTTCATATAACCACTCCTAGATGGTGCTGATAAACTATCTTTTACTTTACTTTTACTTAACACGAAATATTTATACCAATAGTAAAGTAACTGAAGTTTTGTTAATTTGTCAGTTTTCTTTCATGAAGCCGTAGTCTAGTGGATAACGAGGCGTCTTTCTGATCACAAGATGCCGAGTTCGAATCTAGGCTAGGGAGACCAGATATCTAATCATATCTGTGGTTTGAGGGTAGGAGGGCGGAAGTAAAGCAAACGGTGGTTGGCTCGCTTCCAAGCTGACGGGATATGACTAGATATCTGGTCTCCGGCTGGGGTTGTTTTGCATAATTTTACTAAGGTATGTATATATATATATATATATATATATATATATACTAAAAAAAAACCAGTAAAAAATATTTTTAGTAAACAACCTTACATTATTTAATCTTATAAACATACATAAAAACAAATAAGAAAGCCGAATTATTATTGAATACCTTTTTCACATCATATGATGTGCTTACTTTTGTACCTTACTTTTGTAATATTTAAAAAAAAAGATATTTTTAAATCAAAAATTTGTTTACATAAAAATACAAAAAACAAAGCAACCATTGGAATTTTTTGAAAAACTTAAAAAAAAACTCACTTTTTTAGTTCCAAACAGTGGGAAAAACTCACTGATGAAAGGGTTAATACCTGCTCTCACACGCCCACACAGCAGACTGGTTGTCAGTATTTTCACTGTCACGCTAATAAGCTGCTTTAGCGCTAGCAGTAAACATACAGAAAATTCATTAATTTCTCTTTGTGTAATCATTATAAAACAGTGTGTCGCACATACAGTAGAGTACTATACAGTATTTTTTTTATTTTTCGTTTGTGTTAACTATAATGTACAAGTCAACTTTCAATTATGTAGGGCCTACTGTACTGAAATCGAGAGTTACAAGTGTAATCATGTTCGCCCTACTGTGTACGTGAATGTTCTTCTAAATCATAATATGTAAGTAGTCTTACAATCTGTATTGTAATTACATTACTGCTTGTACTGTTTAACCACTTTAAACACACACCTAAGAAAATGCTATTTAGGATTAAAGAGCATATATTTTATCCTAAATAGCATTTTCATGATTGTTTTCAAAAATCCGAACAAATTGATAATCCGAATCACCCTCGGTCAAAATTAGTTCAGATTTTCGACGCTCTACTGTAAGCTGTAAAATCGTATAAACCTTTATTTTGGCATTCTAAAAGTTGTCTCATAAAATCTTGTGTCCGCATCTTAAGATATTCAAGATATCAGTGTTTTAGTTGCTGTTAAGTTTTACCTTATTCAAAATTTCAGTTTAAAAATTGTATTATTTAAGATGTTGTTGAGATCTAAACATATTATGTAGTAAATAGTGTCTCTGT
>JAGFPH010000325.1:568113-588246 GCA_018207615.1 Philaenus spumarius | reverse complement strand
TTTTAAATATATATAAATATCTGTTACTATTTGTGTCAAAACTACTAAGGGATATACTCCAACTGCATGTTGGAGTATTTTCTAAATATGTTCTGCTTCAAGTTGACACACATTTTTACACTACTTGTGAGTTGTATCCTTTCAAAGGCTACATTTTGTCCAAAGTTTACTACTCTTGTACATTTTTGTCATAAATCAAGTTTTTATCGCATAATCAGTCAAAATTAGATTAACATTTTCTAGAAGAAAAAAAATAAGTTTAAACCATTTTATTTTTGATATTATGTTTGAAAATTAGAAGATGAAAATATATAAAATATAATTCAGATATATTTAAAAAAATTCAGTTTCAGATGACTGTTATGCTTTTCTCATTTGCTTTAGAAATACCATATGAGCAATCACTGAGATATTAAAATAAAATGCAATTTGACAGACCAATTCATGTAAGTACACCAATCATACTCAATGGGGGTGCACAAAAATGTTATTTTCCATTTTTTTATGTTTAGGAAAGTACCCTAGAAATTTTTTTTTCAATTCTTCATTTGTGAACTCTAAAAGCATCCCCCTAGAAAATTGAATTACACAAGATGAAATATAATGTTGGAAAGGCAAAACTTTAAGAGTTCTACATATTATTATAAAATCCTATAACCATTATCAGAAAATAGCTGATAAAAATGTTAGCTACCTTTTGCATTTAGATCCTGTTTTTCCACACAACAGTAAAACGTTGCTACATTTATATTCTAATATTCAAGTTTCTCATATTCCAGGATGTGAGACTTGAGTATTTTTATGTTAAACTGTATATAGAGTTAAAATAGTACTAATGTATACTATTTACTGATATTTATTTAGAATGTAAATTCACTGATATTTTATAGACACAAACTGAACTAAACTGGTATGGAAGAGGGGCTTTACTGTACAAGGCTCTGGAGCCTATGGTGTATTTCCGTGAACCAGAATTATTGCCAGCTCTGACATCAAGTCTTATTGCGGTCTTGAAAAAAACTGATACTGACCCTGCTGGGATAAATCTCTCGGTATAATATTTCAATAAGTACAATATAACCTAATTATAAAGATTTACTATACCTTTATTAATGTAAAAGATTTTTTTTAATATTTGTTTCTGAATATACGAGGGTAAGTCAACAGTTAAAGTGAAATTGAAAAAAATCTATATATTTATTGTACATACATAAATAATAGTAGCATTACTTTTCAACTTAATCCCTTCCTACTTCTACGCAATTAGTCCATCTTTTAACAAGCATTTTATTTCCTTCCTGGAAGAAGGTTTTTGGTCTCGTGTTCAGAAAATTTTGCACCGCTTCAATGACCTCTTCATCAGATTGATAACATTTCCCTTGCAACTGTTCTTGTACTGGACCAGAAAGATACAAATCGCTTTAGCCAGGTCCGGACTATATGGAGGGTGGTCCAACAGCTGAAAATCGAGATTTTGAAGGCACAGGACTGTTTTTGGCCGTATGGGGTCCTGAAGCAAAATTACGCCTTTTGAAAGTTTACAACATCTTTTGGATTTGCTTTTTGGCTTCAATAAACACAGTAGCTGTCACTATTTATTATTTGACCTTTAGGTTTGAAGTTGACCAACATTGGACCTTCCATATCCCAGAATATCAACATCGTAACCTTTCTTGCAGACATCTGAGTTTTGAATTTTTTGCTGTGGGAAATTAAGGATGTTTCACCACTAAACTTTGTCGCTTACTCTCTGGTTCAAAATGATGGACCCATGTCTCATCAACGGTTATTATTCGGTTAAGAAATGAGTCTCCTTGTTCTTCACAAGTAGAATGCTTCTGGAAAATTTTCAAACGATTGTCTTTGTAAATGCTGGTCAATTGGCGTGGAACCAAGCGAGCACAGACTTTTCGAAAGTTTAAAGAATTGTGGATGATTGAATATGCTGAGCCGTGACTGACATTTAACTTACTTGCAATTTCATCAATTGTAATTTGCCGATTATTGAGAATCATTTGTTTAACCGCTTCAATATTGTTATTAGTCTTTGAAGTATAAGGTCTACCAGGCCGCTGTTCATCACACAGAGAAATCCTACCACTTTTAAAGCGATCAAACCATTCGTAGATCTTGCTTCCATTTAAACAACTCTCTCCATATTACTGCTTCATTCGACGAATAATCTCTGCTGGTTCTACTCCTTCTGAATTGAGGAAGCGCATTTTTTCCTTGGTGCAATCAGACAAAGAAGAACTCATTTCACATAGTCTTTTAAACACAATCACAAGTAGTTAACAATGAAACAATACTTTCAATGAACAGCTGATAGATGTTATGAGTTATAGCAAAACAATCAGTGCTGCCTTACATGTGATTCAAAGGAAAATCAAAATTTCCCTTTACTTTTTGACTTTCCCTCGTAAAAGTAATTATTGTGTTTGTTTTGCGTAGCATATAGAATGGAGGATTTTATGATTTCTAGTTTATTGATTGGTTCTATGTAATATACAGGGTTTCTGGATAATAATTAATACTTAAAATAATGTAGGATTTATATTTTTGGGTTGTACATAAATCTGTAAAGTTAGCAGCATGCACAATAAATTTAATTACATTTTGTACAAATATTTCTCTTAAAACTTGCAAGTAGTCGCACAAAAATTTACAATCATTCACAGTAGGTGTATCTAGTGAAGGTTTAAAATAATAATTAGTTCAATATTCTTATAATCAATCGTTTGAATTTGATAGATTATAATATATTTTTGAAAAAAATAAACCAACTTAAAAAAAAAACAACAAAATGCTGAAACTAAAAAGTAAAAAATAATTGGTCTATTGAACAAACGTAATTTATTCAAAGCCGATACAAAAAAATGTTTAAGTCGGCGCCAAATTTATTTAAATAAATCAACTTTACAAGAAATTATAATGATTGAAGTTGTAAACATAACCCCAAAGTATAATCTATGCTGGGTTTGTTTAAGTATTACAGATTATGAGTGAAATTAGCTGTTATATTATATGTTACTTACGTACGCATACATGCATGTACGGACGTACACTCACTTTTATATTAGTTGATTAAATGCGTGGCACAACTCTGAATTCATTTTATTCGTGTAAATGTAGGCCTCAATTAATTTACGACGTTGTGAACATTTATGTAATGTATTTATAATTAGTTGACTCAAATTTTCAACAAAAAAATTTGCTAAATCATACAAATTTGAATAAACTGACTTTTTAAGAAATATATTATTAATAGCTGACCCGACAGACGTCCTGTCCAAATTTCAATAAATCTGGTTGTGATTGTTTTGTGAATTTGTGATAAGCTGTTGGAAATTGGTAAAAAAGAGAAAAAAACATATTTCTGAGCGATCATTGTATCTTTTAACAATTGAAGAAATGGATATGAAATTTGAGAAGTAGTAGATTATTCAGAAGAACTAGAATAGTGTTAAATTCTAGGTAAATTTGGCACCGACTTCAAACAAAATTTTATATCGGTTTTGAATAAATTACGTTTGTTCAATATACCAATTATTTTTTACTTTTTAGTTTCAGCATTTTGTTGTTTTTTTTTTTTAAGTTGGTTTATTTTTTCAAAAATATATTATTTTTTTATTTTTAGAGCGATGTGCAGATTAAAGAAAAAATGTTATTTCATAAAAGGTGTTTATTAATTTGTATATACTGTATAATGCAATTTAAGTAGAGAGTACGTTTTTCTTAAATTATTTTTTTATTATTTTATGAAACAAATTACAAAAAAAAGCTATAAAAACAGGTATAAAAATGTTTCACTTACTTACCTGAACTAAGCCTGGTACGACAGCTGTAACAAGTTTCCCTTATTTACCTGTCAGAAGATGGATACAATAGCTATACAAAATTTGGTATGACAAATGTAAACATCTGTTCTTTATTTACATGACCGAAGCCGTAATACAAAGTTTTAAAAAGTTTTACTTATTGAACTAGCCTGTTACGACAGCTAAAAAACTAGCCTGTTACGACAGGTTCATTGTTAACCTGATCGAATTATGGTACGACAAATATAAAAAAGTTTCACTTATTTACCTGAACGAAGCCGGGTACGACAGCTGTAACAAGTTTTCCTTATTTACCTGACCGAAGCCGGGTACGACTTATAAAAAAGTTTTACTTATTTACCTGAACTAAGTTGGTATGGCAGCTATAAACCAGTAATATATTACACCAGAGAAAAATTGAACGGATTTTTGACGCAAGATATTTGTGAGCATTCGTGACTTGAGATTTTATTTATAAACCCACGCATAAAATTTCCAATGGGTCAACAGAAGTTTTAACTTCATAAAGATTTATCAAAATCGGCTCATTAATTCGCTGAACAAACATAATAATTCGACCACGCAGCTGAACCGCTTGAGCAAATTTCCAAAATTAAGGTTATATTCTTATGTTTTAGGGTTTCAACCAACAATTTAAGAAATTGGTCTATTCACGACAGTGCTGAATAGCTGTAAAATGGTTCGCACACCATTCCGCATATTGGGGAAGCATCTTTAATACACAAAGCATTGCGTGATTCGTACGCCAACCCCCGTATTGAGAGTATCTTCAATACACAATGCATTGCATGCTTCGCATGCCAACCCCACGGTAGAATCCACCACATGGCTTTGAACTGGGTACTTCTATGGTATTTTACGTTTTGATCGATTTTGGGGGAACCAAGCAAGCTATAAGGTCGTGTAAAAAAATTAAATATGCAGAATAACATCCTACATTTATATTTGTAGAAAAAACTAGGAAACAAATTCATTCTTGTAGGAAAAATCTCTAAAAATAGTTACTTCCGGTCAAAAAAACATGCTACCGATTGTTGGATTTTTTTGACTAACGAACTCATCCGAGCGACGTAGACAACCAACATGTGTACCAAATTTTAACCAAATCGGACTTAAAATGCGGCCACTAGAGTGCGAACACAAAAAATACATGTATATATATGATTTTTAATGAAAAAAATCTAGCTAAAAACATATAATGAATTCTAATTGAAAATTCAAATTTCCCGCCAAAATGATGTACTGTATTGGCAAATACTAGCTAAGTTCTGGGCCGATCCTTACAAAACTGGAGTGGAACCACCGGAGGATGATCCTCTTTCATTTAAATTTTTTTTATCGAAATCGATTCATTAGTTTCGGAGTAATCGCTGGTCAAACATAAAAAAGCATATAAAGTCGGTTAAAAAAAAATATGTACAAACAGAAGGCTCAGAAAATAATTCATAAGACGTATTGAGAATTTCTTCTTTTATCCTGGTTTTTAGACCCATCATGGTTTTAAGCTCCTTCACTGTATGTCGCCAGTTAACTCTATCCTGCGCTACACACTTTATAACTCTGCAGTCACCATCTTGAAATGCACTGTGTATCGGTTATACTCTGTCCGCCCACTGCGGTCTTGGTGTGTCAATTTGTCTGCAATAAATATGCCCGTACAATACATATTAAGAACTTCTCTTGGCAACCTTAACACATGATAGCCCAACAGAGTTGACTCACGTGATTATACGAACCTCGTCTAAATTGTTAAAAACTTCCGTTAGTTTGGCATTAGTTTACAGCCTCCATAGTTTTGCTCCTGCTGCACTAGAACAAGTATCCTTCTTAATTCTTGTGGTATAAACATCCCTTATCAGGTTCTTCCCCAGATGGTATTTCCTCTCAGATTTGAGTGGTAATAAAAAAATAAAATATTCTGTTCGTTCCATAAAAACTGCTGCCTGCTATTATTGAAGTTGGTTCTTTAAATGCGAGAGGAAGGAAACATTGAGGATAAACCATCTAGTCAGGTTTAATGTGGGGCTGGTATCCTAATCTGTAAAGACATTCTTACTATAAAATCACTGCAGAGAAATATTGAATTCTCTCAATGGATACAATATAAAGCTCATCAAATGGAATTGAGAGTGTTGCTGGTTGTTATTTTAACTTATTTGAAATGTAAGTTTATATGTTAACAATTTCTCATTTATACTTTTCTATATACTGTTAAGAATAAGGCTATTTGTCTATGTATCAATAAAATTAAGTGAGTTAATTATTTGTATTCTAATTTAAATTTGCTTGCCGTTTTTTTAATGTTATAATTTACAATTTAACATATTTTCAAATGAATAAATTAGTCTTAAATTTATTTAAAGTTAAGCCTTTATTTATTAATTTGTTCCAGTGGTCACACTTTGATGATGTTCTAAAAATATGGTTACCAGGAATGGAAATGGAACAAAACATTGCTTCCCGATTAATACATTTAGAGTGTTTATCACAGTTTCTAGCAGTGGCAGGTTTACGAAGTGTCCGATGGTCAAAAAAACTACTTAAAATAATTGCTGAAAGTTCAGCTGAAAAAAATACCTGCAGCAAGTCTTTAGAGGTAATTTTTTAAGTTGTATATTATTTGTATTACATCTTTCTGGAATTCTTTGGTTTTGTTTATTCATGTTCTATTTTTGTTGTGACTGTTCTTTTGATTTTAAAGTGTTTAACCCATTTCATTTATAATTTAAATTTAGTAGCTGTAGTTTATACTTTAGTTGCTGTTGCAGTGATAGAGACTATGATGGAAAGAGTTTATTGTTTTTACTTTGGACAGTAAATAAATAAAAAGGTGACAGTTTGTTATTCAAATTTTAATTATTTTCTATAGCAGAATTCTAAATACTTAAATCCATACTAAATCTGAAAAGTAATTGTAAAAGAAACACATATTTTAAAAGTGAACTAGTAATGTTTATTCAACATAATTAGCTATAAAACTAAGAGTAAAATAAATAATTAACCAGTTGTAGATGTACACATGGGCGGATCCAGCCAGTTTTCAAGAGAGGAGTTGTCTCCTATCCCAGGGGGTCTGGAGTGTCTGGAGTATTTTTTTGGTATACAGTGCTTGAAAAAGTATTTGTAGAGAGAACATATTTTGGATAGGAATTTGGGAATATATGCTTTTCCCAAAAATGAAATTTTATTGTAACAAATTGTAGATAATAAATCATAGAATTGAACTGTGTACTTGAAAATTTTAAATAAGCTTAAAAATTATAGTTATAATTAATTATAGTTTTGTTTTACTAAATTAGAACAACTAAACAAAACTCTTACAAACGGATAGTAGGCTATACAGTTCCAGTTAGACGCTGGCACGCTATAGACAATGCAAAAAGGTAACTGCTATCGCACCTAGGGCGTTGAAGAAGTGTGCATATTTAACGAAAATACCCCATATAGCATTGGAACACCAAATCAGGTTTTCCTTATCAAACGAAAATATAGAACTTGGACTTCAAATCGATATAAAAATCATTATACAATATATCGATTTGTAATAGATACATTGATTGCAAAAGGTGCTTTCTCATTGTTTGTCCAATTGCAAGAGTTTACAGAATAAAATCATATCTAAAAACACTATAAGAGTGACAAATGATTAAAAGGCAGTAGTAGAAAGTTCAAAACTTGACGAATCCAATCTTCTTCTCAAAACAAATCTGTCTAAACAGTTATGTGCCTTAAAAAGTGACGAGTTTGAATCGTTTCCTTGTGCTTGTTCGCATGGCACACCTGCAATTTTACAACGATGCTACATATGTAAATATATGTGCTACAAGTTTAGTTCAAACTTGTAAATACAAAAATTAAAGTTTAAAATATTTCCTTTCCAATGGTTTTTGTTTTATTGAGATTGGCAGGGGTTTACTCTTATTTTTTTCAGTACCGGAACGCTGCCGGAAGTGATGGAATTTTCACTTCTAAAACCCCTACTTTATGTATCTTTGATGAGTTTAAGGATGCAGATAATATGCTTACTTTTTTAAGAATAGTACACATGTATATGTTCCTATTTTTATACATGTACTAGCTGACCCGTACGGCGTTGCCCGTGGTGGTTGGTATTTTCAGTCTTTTTAAAGTAATTGTATTCTTTTTAAGTGTTCAGTCAGTGAGTGGTATTTGGCTTTTATATATATAGATCTTAAATAATAAAAGCGCTATTGTCATAATAATAAAAGATCTGAAATTATGATTTTAGTAACTTTGATCCCCTCAAACCCCACCTAAAATTTCAAAGTTTTTCATACCCTTTCTTAGTGAGCACCTATGGCCCTAGAGGAAGCTACATACCAAATTTCATTCCAATCCGTTCGGTAGTTTTGAAGAAATCGTGATTTAATAACTTTGATCCCCCCACACGCCCCCTAAAATTTCGAATTATTTGAAACCCTTTCTTAGCGAGCGCCTATGGCCTTAGAGGAAGCTACATACCAAATTTCATTCCAATCTGTTCGGTAATTTTGGAGAAATCGTGATTTAGTAATTTTTACCCCCCAAACCCCCCTAAAATTTCCAATTTTTTCAAACCCTTTCTTAGTAAGCACATATGGCCCTAGAGGAAGCTACATACCAAATTTCATTCCAATCCGTTCGGTAGTTTTGAAGAAATCGTTTTTTAATAACTTTGATCCCTCCAAACCCCCCCTAAAATTTCGAATTTTTTCAAACCCTTTCTTAGTGAGCACCTATGGCCCTAGAGGAAGCTACATACCAAATTTCATTTCAATCCGTTTGGTAGTTTTTGAGAAATCGTGATGAGTGAGTCAGTCAGTGAGTGAGTGAGTGGTATTTCGCTTTTATATATATAGATATAGCACATAGCAAATTTTAGAGACACATACTATTTTAAACTTGGCAAAATGTCTCTTATTTAGTCAATAGCCTTTATCAGAAATGTAAAACCTCGGTAAAAGACTGTAAACCTAAACACGTTTTATGTATATCAAGAAATTACTTTTCTTATACACAAACAATTAAACACAAGCAAGTTTATCATGAGAACAAAACACAAATGCTTGTTAGTGAATTATTCTAACAAAACTCAAAAGTCACAAAACTAAACAACACCACAATGTCAACGTTAATATTTTTCCCTTTCGGGGCGCCTTTGATACAAATTTGTGACAGCGTTTATCAGTCTACAGCCATTGTTTGTATGTGTTGTGCTCTTATTTGGGACATTTATTTTTTAATTATTTTATCGTGAAATTAAATGAGTTATTCGATAAGTATTAATCACTAATGTGGTCCAAATTATATCATGTTTGGTCTTATTTTGATTACAAAAATGTATCAATACGCCAAAAAAGTTAATAATATAAAAGTTTTAAAAGCATCGCTGGTTTTTAAACCTTTCGGCCATGTTGATTCTGAATCATCGGTCTCTTATTTGTAGTCGTTTGCAGTGCTCGCTGAACATCGAAGGCATGCAACGAGGCTGGCTAAATGGCATCTGGTGCTCCCAAGTTGTTTCATTTTGATTTGAGGAACAATATGGGAGACTTTACTGCAGTTGGCTCGCTTAGTCGCAATGCACTGTAGTATGGAGATATCTTTAGGTTTTTTGATTGGCGATTGGTGGACGTAAAATTCTGAACCGAGTATTGAATGAGTGTGATTGAGGGAGTGGATAGTCCAATGCAACATAAAAACAAAACATAAAAATAAAATAATAAAAATCAGTACCGGAACGGCGTTCCGGCACCACCAAACCCCTGGAGATTCGATAATGTTTAGTGGATGAAATATTCGATTCAAGCTGTGCTGTCCGAGACTACTCAGTTGAGCAGTCTGCCACTTAGAGGGTTACAAAAACTTATAATAACCCAAAGGAGGGGCTGCAGCCCCATCCCTGGATCCGCCCATAGATGTACAAAGGTTTATACTGACTTACGTCAAGCAGTCTTGTAGTAATTATGGAAATTATATAGATGTACAGTTAAGTTGTTAGTCGGGTATGATTTTGAACCAATATTCAGAGTTGCATAACTTAAAAGAAAATACTGAACCCTTTTAGAGTATTGTGTGAACTATAATTTGAAAGGGCTAACAAGGATCATTTGATATACAAGGACATCATAACTATTTTGTACATATATTGTGATATATAGTTTTCAAGATATTTCAGAAAATGATACTCATAAACACATTCCCTCACTCGGTTTTTTTAAAGTACTGCTGCAAAAATATATAATTTTTAAACCAATTTACTATTACCCATTCACTGCTAAACGATGCACAGTTTATATTACCTACATAAACTCCTGATAAGAAATTACGGACTTGTAGAATCACAAAAAGAAAAAATACTGTTTTCAATCCTTTCAGAGAGAGATAAGTTTGTGTAGTTAATAATAAGTTGCACCTCCACCCATCACCTGATCCTAACCCATTTTAGCTTCTCATTATTATTTAACATTGCTTAGAGAATAAATCTATTATTTCCTTACCAAAATAATATTCCTAGCAAATTGATATAATGTTCTTATGTTATTGAACAATAATTCTCAGTTTTATTTACCTTGTATATTTTTTCAGTTACTTTTGGTATTTATAGAAGTAGCCAGGCCCAGAATGGAACACCATAGTCGTACAATTTTTATAATTTTGATGAAGGTCGCAATGGACTTAGCAGAACTTGAGGACAATAATTCTAAATCTTCAGAAATTGTTCTGTTGTTGAAAACATGTTTGAATAAGTTGAAAGCAGTATTTCCAGATGAAGTTAATAAATTATGCCAGGAAGTGTCAAATAATGATGAACTAAAATTAACATATTACAGTGTATTTTCCTAACACTTAAATTCTTGAGGTCTCCTGGTCCTTTCCACTTGTAAGATCTCATTCTTTAACACCTACATTAACATCATTGAACAGCTTTTTGTAATTTTCCTTTTCATTTTGTTCTAGGCATTCAAATTATTACCTTGTTTAGAATTACTTAACAGATCCACTAGTGTGGCCTTTCTGCTGTAACAAAACTCTTCTAATTGTATATTTTACACAAGCAAGTCCCACCCAAGTTTACATTGATTATCAAACTTTTTATAAGCGCAATCATAATTAGTAATGAAATTTAATCT
Source organism: Philaenus spumarius (assembly GCA_018207615.1). Classification (NCBI taxonomy): domain Eukaryota; kingdom Metazoa; phylum Arthropoda; class Insecta; order Hemiptera; family Aphrophoridae; genus Philaenus; species Philaenus spumarius. The sequence continues at coordinate 577,274 of JAGFPH010000325.1, read as the reverse complement.
GTAAATACCGTATGTAGAAATATATTATTATGTATGTATTTTTACTATTATTAAATAAATACTTTTAGTAAATATTTGTACAAGAATGAATACTAATTAATATAGCATTTTGAACCTTAGGTGTCAAACCCGAAAAAGATACTCATTAACTCCTCCGCCTTTGAATGAGCTTAAGAAGATTAAAATTGCAACTATCGAAGGTGAAAGAGTTATTTGTATACTATAACAAGAACAACAAAGACACAGTTTGCTCAAATAACATCTAAGAACCTTACAGATTCAAAAATTATATTAAAAATAAAATATTTTTGTGAACATATTGCCTTTCACATAGCCTACTGTATATTTAAAGACAATCACATTTTTCTATGTGCAATTATTTGTTATTTACATTTATATTAAATGTGGAATTTGAGTTCTTAATAATGAGTCCAGGGCAGTAAGAAATGAAATAAAGTACCGGTACTCTTGTAATTGTAGTGAATAATTGATTGAGATTAGTTTTCAACATTAGTTGTTTGTATACATTAAAATTACATTTTTAGCATTGTAGATATAGTAACTAGAGACATCTGATAGAAAAACATCAAAATAATTACATTTATAATATGTTATTAATCAAATAGCTTTATTTTACCCTCTAGAGCACATAGAGCAATATGCGATTTACAAAACAGTACCAAGAACTCTGCTTAATGAGAAACAGAACTTCAATTCTAACCCATTATTTGATACAATAAATGATATTGTGTAAATAAATACTTATACAATTCTTATACAGGCTTAACAAATTTGGAGCTTTAGACATTGGGGCTACTATATGAAAACTAGCTGGCCTGACCCGGCTTTGCACGGATAGACAAATCAAAGTTAAATGTATATTAACAAAAAATATATTATATCAATAAATATATTACACTATGTATTTCTTATGGGATTTTTAGTAACTTTGACCCCCCCTCCAAACCTCCCCTAAAATTTTGATTTAAAAAAAAAACTTTCTTAGCGAGCACCTAGGGCCCTAGAGGAAGGTACATTATAAATTTCATTCCAATCCGTTTGGTAGGTTTTGATAAATCGTGATTTAGTAACTTTGACCCCCCAAAACCCCCCTAAAATTTCGAATTTTCGGAAACCCTTTCTTAGTGCGCGTCTAGAGCCTATAAAGAGTATTAGTGCCAAATTTCATGTTTGTAGGCCTCGTGGTTTTGGAGAAACTATGATGAGTCAATGGTATTTGGCTTTTATAAGTATAGATGAAGTAGCTTAATACTAGACGAAAATGAGTGAAATTTAGTACATATATGTGTCCTCGTTTGGATAGGTGTTTTTTTATGTGTAACTTTGTACAATTAATGACAATGTATAATGATCCTGAACCATCACTCGACAATGGATGTATAATCAAAATTGCCGTCATGACAATCACAAAGACAGACTATTGGACAGTACCTTTTTATGCAAATTATATTTAAATAAATTGTTTTTAATCTTTTTTTTTACATAACTTGGTCATTGTGAATAAAAAGTACCAAAAAACAACTTTACTGTGCTTCCAAAAAAATTACTTTTGTCCTAAAGAATCTACCAACGATTTAATATAATGATTAAATATTTGGTGTTTCAGGTTTTTAAGTAGTTTGATAATATTATTAATCAATCAGAAAAATATGACTTATTTGGAAATAATAATAGTAGTTACTCTGTCCACACCAAGAAAACTGATTTTAGTCACTCTCCACTGTGTTGCTGCAACAAGAACTTTCTGATTACATCAGTTTAGTGTGTGTTTCAATATTCGTATAGAATGTGGTAAAATGATGATATTCGGAACACAAAGGGGTTTGGAAGACTTTGTACAAAGTCAACAGGAGTTTCTGAGAGGTGACAAATAAGGTGAGGAAGCAGATTACATTAATATCCAATACGGTCACATTGGGGTCTTGACAAGGGTATAGACCAGGGTTTATGCGTGAGAACATAAGAGCTGATATTTAGAGTGGTCTGTCTTTTGGTCAACAATAAATAAAGGTGTGTCAATAGGGATAAAATAGTTATATAGCAAATTGTAAATGATTCTGAGCAAGTAAAGTTTTATTGCCACTGAACCACATGGTGTGTTGATTAATCATTCACTGTAGCACAACCCAATAAACCTAAATTTGAACCCTACCAGAAAGGAGATTCATATACTTGTCAGCAAGCTATTTCGTTAATTGTGCCAGAAGTCTGTGGTGCCATTATATCAGTTCTTGAAGATCAAATTAAAAAGTGTTCAATGATCAGCCTAAACAAATAACACAAACATTTATTTATTTATAAATACATATACCTCTGATCAAGTACGGAAAGAAAATACATACATAATTAATTAGTGAAATTAAATATTTTTTAAATGATAGATAACAAAGCGGTGCAAATAATAACAACTGTGTTTACTGCTCTTCTTGAATTTTGCTTGATATTGGATCACTTGTCAGTAAGTAATGGCAAAGATGAAGGTGCATACTCAGTTGGTGTTGAAGGTGATGAAGTCAAATAAAACCCAAGCTGAGGTGACTCAAGGCATGTATATGGTTGGTCGTATTTTTTGTCAGTTGAGGCCTCCTATATTTCCAATCAAATGTTCTACTGTGTTTTGTGCATACCCAGTTTTTAAACTTTGACTTCTAGATGCTACATGTTCTCCAAGTATGCTGAAATGATCTTTCAAATTCTGTTTTTGTTATAATTTATTCAAAGTAAGTTTCTTGTCTGCTTCTTTATTGAACTTTTGAACATCTTTCATTTTATTTGTTCTTGAATTCTGCCTCATTTTTTGCAGTTTTTCATTGCTAGTAGATTTTTGTTTTTCCTTTTGTAGCTTGTAACTATTGTCTTTATTCCTCATTGTCACTTTTTGATCTTTTATTATTATCCTGATGTGTTTTAGGCTGCATATTTTCTTTACGGAAAGCTGTGTGAAAGCTGATTTTCTTTACTTAAAAACTGGGTGATATTTTGTGTTTCAATATCAACTTTGTCCCTTCATCATCATCCTCAAAATTGTTTCAAGATTAACACAATTTGTTGGCAAATTTAGGTGTCTTAATAATTTCGTTCGACTACAGTTGCCTATGAATGAAAACCCATGCGCTGTTGTAGCAAATGCATTAAACTCATTTTTTAATTTTCCTCATTATATTATGGTAGAGGACAGAAAACATCACAATACAAACACCTAAAAATAGTGGTAGTGATTTAAAAAAATTATAAACAGTTTTTTAGTATTGTACTGTTTGTGGTGGCAAATTATAAAATTATATGTACATGAATGTGGGTTCTCAGAGATGAATATCAGACAGAGGAGTTTATACCTATAGGAGTTGAAACCTATACGTGTTTCAAAAAAAAATGTAGGCGGACAAAATCAGTTCCATAATATGTGTTTTTAGGTGATAATGTCTTTTCATTATCTTATAATTTATTGAAACTTTTTCCCAGACATCCAGGCAAAGGTAATGTAAAAGGTAAAATGTAAAGGTAAAAATGTAAAAGAATATTTCATTATAGGCTTTCAAGGGCCAGAAGGATTTATGAGAACTTGTTTGGAATAATTCGGCTATATTTAGATAACGGTGATCGTCCACTAGGTTGGCGCGGAGAACTACAAAATGTAAACTTTTGCGACAAAATGAGCAACCAAGTTTTTTATTTTAACTTCATCAATATCAGCGCCAATCGTATTATTAATTTCCACCCTCAAATCTTGTTTATTGTAATGATCTTTAAAATTTGTATCCCGTGGTTCCACAAATGCACCTCATTTCTGTATAGGTACTTCAATTAAATGCACTGTATTATATTTTCTGTGCATCATTGAAAAAGCATATTTTAAACTTTTATTGTTAATTAACTAAATACAATGGATATTTACTTGTTGCTACACAAGGTATAACGTGCCCACACTAAGCTGAAACAAAAATGTTGATCAATGTTTCTAAATTTCCTTTGATATTTTTATCAGTTTGATATTTGCTAATACGGAACTTGTATTTGTTTCTGCAACCATAAAGTCATATAAACAATAAAAAATATCCAGGAACTTTAAGAAACAAGTTCCAGGAACAAACCGTATAAACACAATGTTCCTTTGTGTTTCTGTCGGTGTTGACCAAGGTTGGATGTTGACAGCTTTACTGTTACATGTGGCTGAGTTGCTCAACTATTGTGTTTGTTTAAATTTTGTAGTTTTGAATAAGTTAAGGCGGGTTACACACCGGTGTCGCTGACACGATGTCGCTGACATTTCTGATGTCACTAGCATGATGCCAGTGACATGCAAAAGGCGGGTTACACACCGGTGTCGCTGACACCATGTCGCTGACATTACACGGAAGAGAAGGAGTCAGCAGACAGGGACAAAGTCAGCTTATTTTAGAAAATGTCGTCGTCGGAGGAGGATGCTGTGTTGTTGCTGTTGGTGTTTATTAGATTTATTTATTAGATATTTGAGTGTAGTAATACATATTATACAGTAGCAGCAAGTAAAAACAAAATTTAACTTTACAACTAACCATTTACAACAAACCACTGCAACCTAAATAATATGTAAAAACAAAATAGAAATTGTAAATTGGTTTAATAAGAAGTTGCGTTTCAAAAATATTTCATTTATTTAATTATATGAAGTGTATTTCTTTGAAGTTAGGGCAAAAGGGCTTAAGGGTCTGCTGTAGTGGCGGAAATCTTGGATTTTTATCCCATAAGAGCAATGTTAAATTTCAAACCATTTATTTTGTTTATTTTTTATCATAAAATTGTTTGCACAGTCACAATACGCATCGGTTTTGTAATTTAGTTTTTTTTTTAATGCTTTTGATTTATTATGTATTTGACATTTTGTAAGTACAAAGTTTGAATTTTTTTCCTAACACAATGTAACATTAATAATGAAAAATAATTTGCAAGCCGGATCCGAAATTTTATATAGAATACTCAGTTTTTTTTCAACAGTATCGTTAACAATTTCTGACTTAAGCCCTTTTGGCCTAACAAAAGATTTAATATTGGGAAGTAAATATGAAAAGTATTGAGCAATTTCCTAAATAAATACACGTGTTGTAACAATTAATAAATGCAATTTACTTAGAAGTTGTAGGTATGTTTGGTGTAGGTGTTTGTATGTAGTTGTAGGGTTCTGTATGTACACTATCAAAGTTCCACCCTTGGCTGTTGGTAAAGTAGTCACTGGTTGTTGTTGGAGTAGCATTTATAGCTACCACGCTGCCATGTTGAGTAGGGGTTAAAGAAAATTCCTGTCTCGCCACTGGATGAAATGTTGATTCTGAAAGAGTAGGCCAGTTGTCTCTGGTGAACGAGTTGATGGAAGAAGTGCGGCTCGGTGTACGATTTGCTGATTGAGTAGACAAATTATCTTCAATAATTGAATAATTTCAATGACTTTACGCTTGAAAAGCCTTTTTTTAGCGGGTGAAAAATGTTTTATATCAGGCAGAAGGCTTTGAAAAAAATTAAGGTCTGCTTCACTTCCAACATTTCTTGCGTGACTTTGCATACTTTTTACGTGTTAATTATGTATCACAATGTAATAAACTATATACCAAATTAATCTTTAGAATGCTCTGCAACGATATATAATATGACTTATTTAAATATTACCTTAGATGCGCAAACTTTGATTTAAAAAATGCTTGTTAAAAGAGTACCCGAGGTACTCTTTGCCAGTCCGGTGGCGCTTTAAAAGAGTACCACAGGTACTCTTTGCCAGATAGAGGGTTAAGCAAATTAGAATTAGTCTGTTATTAACTATCCGATTTAATAATCTTTACACGGTATTTTAGACCATAATATGTAAAAATTGTTTTGTGTTATGTAAACAAGTTCTATAGGCAGTTACCTGTAACGTTGAATTTTGAAGCCACTTGCCGCCATGCCTTGTATTGCTAATTACGATTGTTGTAATTCTTCAAATTATAGTTGTACAGCACTGGGAACTCTTCTACTGCTGCAACAAACTCTTTATTCGTTTGTTCATTATCAGGAAGCGGCATTTTGCTATCACGACTCACCTCGAACAAAACAGATTCGTACTTTACAACTGATTAGAAAAACGTTCTGCGCATGCGCGGACCCAAGAGGCAAGAGACATGTCTGTCCAAACACCGACCGGTTGGTTCGCTAGAGACACGTGCTAGTGACACGAGTCGCTGACAACGTGTCCGCGACACCGGTGTGTATAGCCCCATAAGATATAACACAGGTTGGTCTTCGAGGGGCATGTCACTAGCACGAAAAATGTCAGCGACATCGTATCAGCGACACCGGTGTGTAACCCGCCTAAATTGAACTGGTAGGTTAAGTTACTTTATATTATTAAGATTGTAATTATTTATAAATGTGAACGCATAACATACAACTAGTTGCGTACAACCTATTGTGTCAATGTAAAACCTGTCGTAATGTTTATGAGAACAAATCAAAATAATGGAAGAACAACTTCCCCATATTATATGATTTATGGTGAAAAGACATCACAGGAAATATATTTACCTGCAAATGAGAATTAGCTCTTGTGGAATATTTTAAAGTTCTATTTGAATGAATAGTGAGTGGTATAACGTAATTAATTAATAAATCCCAATGTTATAATTAATTTTTACTAGTCTTTACAATAACACAATATATGTACTGTATATATATATATATTTTTTAATAATAATAATAATAAAAGGAAACCTCAGGTTAGATTACAATTTATATTTATTTTCCTTTTCAGAGTCAAATAGAACAATAAAAGAATAGTATTACAAACAATAAATCGAATATTTAACAAATCATCAGAGAATAATTATTACAAATAACCTATTTTTATAAGGTAAAACAACATGTAGTATCCCAAAACTATCCCCTGAATTTTTTAAATTCTTATTTCTATATTAATTTGTAACCTTTTTTATTATTTTTTTGGGTTCACTTAATTTTTTTTTTTTAATTGTTATCTCGGGTCGGTTTGTGCCCGTTAATCAAAAAGAAAAAATAAGAATTGTTTTAACAATATAATAGATTTAAGAATATTTCTTTTTTTTACAAGTTTTCAACAATTTTCATGATTATTCATAACTTCCTTGTATTAAAATTATTATTTAAGTTGTATGCACATTCAATGAACTGATCTTTTGCTTATATCATTCTAGGCCTCCATTGAAAAAAAATCCCGCTCCGTTGCACACGTTTTCTGCTTTCACAAATATGTACTCTTTTATTTCACTTCACTTTTCGATATTTATTTATTTTGTTTCACCTTATTATTTTATTTTAATTAACTAAAATTATTTTATTTTATTAACTTATTATTTTACTAAAATTTTATTATTTTATTGAGTTTAACATTTAAACTTCTAAATTTACAATGATTTTTGTTTTTGGGTTTTTTTTTTAATATTTAATTATTAGACTCTAATAGTTATTATAACTAATTATTTACTTTTATTACTTTCTCATTATACTATAATAGTATAGAGAAAGTAGGCTATAGTGATCGCAAAAAAAATCGATGTTGAGATTTTTGTGGAAATATCCGTTTTGGAACCCCTGAGTCCAAAAAAGTGGTTTTTACAAAATAAATTGTAACAATTCAAAATATATCATAAAATATCAATCAATCAAAAGAATAATACATCACTGCATTTTAACTAAACACGCATGAGTGCGAGAGAGACAGAAAACTGAAAGTCAAAACCATTCATAAACAATCTGAACTACGACATCTAGCGGACAGGATCGCAAACAATAAATCGACAATATTTTAAACACCTAACTTTCGTTAACATTTTACATAATTAATAATATTTCTCGACCTCGTATCATTATCTTTCCCATATCAAAATTCATCTAAATTAACCAACCAATCCATCCAAATTATAAGATTAAATCAATCACCAAGCAATCGACCAAAATTTACTTTTTAAATCCATCTGAAACTAGACCGGTATACTAAAATCTAGGCTACATCAGAATTATAATCATCGATCCAAAGAGAACCAAATTTTAAATTAAAAAAAGAACAACACCATCAGATAGAACGAAAGATTCTACATCTAAAATGTCTTTGATAAAACCTCAAAGGAAATACCGTTAAGCCGTAATAATTCTCCGAAAGTCAACGAAACGCCGGCTAAAGCCAAATATGTGAAGGCCATGTTTATCAAGCCACGCCCACAGTTACGTGATAGCTATCACCGCGGAAACCTAATTTCAAAAAGCCAAATGTATAGTTTTAGTTGTAAATAGTAGATGTTAGAGAATAATTTGTACAAGGAGCTATTTTTGGTATTTTCATGTAATCTCTTATTTAATCAATTTCTTTTTAATTTTATCATTTAATATTATTTGTAAAACTAAATTATTTCAAAATTTAATTAAAACGACATCAAATAAACACCCAACATTTTTAAATAGGCCTACACTTTCTTACACAACAATCAAAATCCCAGAAGATACGAAATTCACCAGGCCTTATGTACCATTTCCTCAAGGCCCAAAGCAAGCCAGTTTGGATTCCAGGCAATTTTAATTGTTGAATAGACGCCCAAGAAGGCAGACGTATTACCAGAGCTCTCCAGTAGACGATTCAAAGCGAAGATTTTCCAGTGTTAATACTTTATCAACGTTAAACCAATAACTTGACTTTTATAAAAGTGAAGTGAAGTAATTAATAATAATCATTTATAATAAAACTAGCTGACCAGTATGGCGTTGCCCGTGGTGGTTAGTATTTTCAGTCTTTTTAACGTAATTGTATTCTTTTTAAGTGTTCAGTCAGTGAGTGGTATTTGGCTTTTATATATATAGATCTTAAATAATAAAAGCACATTGTCATAATAATAAAAGATCTGAAATTATGATTTTAGTAACTTTGATTCCCCCAAACCCCTCCTAAAATTTCGAAATTTTTCATACCCTTTCTTAATGAGCACCTATGGCCCTAGAGAAAGCTACATACCAAATTTCATTCCAGTCCGTTCGGTAGTTTTGAAGAAGTCATTTTTTAATAACTTTGAACCCCCAAACCCCCCTAAAATTTCAAATTTTTTCAAACCCTTTCTTAGTGATTACCTATGGCCCTAGAGGAAGCTACATACCAAATTTCATTCCAATCC
>JAGFPH010000325.1:529783-540936 GCA_018207615.1 Philaenus spumarius | reverse complement strand
TTCCTAACTTTAAGTGAGAAACTCTCAAAAATAATCGATAATTAATTAAAAATCATTCAAAAGTGAATTTTGAAACCATAATTATTTTTTTATCTTATAAATGAAAAAAAAAATTAAATTTATGTAAGCTTAAATTCCCAATAATTTAGGTTTAGTTGACTAAATTTATGTAAGCTTAAGGCAACATTTTAAATCATAATTATTATTAATAGAGCTAGTGGTGTTATAATTTATAACTAATTTAGATATCGGCAAAAACCTTTAGCTTAGTTTGCTGATCTTGACCGAGAAAACCCTATTTTCAATATTCACAGTTGATATTGAAAGTGACTATTTTCGATACAATATGATGAAAAACCATTTCTACCAAATTTCTTATTTCCAGCTTAAGCATTCCTTATATGTTACAAGCAATATATACTATTTCTCAAAGGTGTTTATTTTTTTTTTTTTTGTGGCAATGCCATTTCTCCCTTAATTCTTCATTAAACATCATTTTAAAGCTTATGTTCTCCGCTATTGACGAAAAATAGACAAATAGCTTAAAATTTAAAAACTTTCATATGAAAGTTCATATGATTCCTAATGAAAGGGCCATATTAACAATCTGTTTAACGTACTTCACAGCTGTTAGATTATTTACATTCTATATGCCAGTGTATATTCTATATCACGCAAATCAAACAAATTTAATAAATCGTTATAAAACTGTTATTTATAAACCAAGGTAAATAAATAAACATAATGATCTTAATTAAATCAATGTATTAAACAGGTACTCCTAACTTGTGAAATATTCACACGGGTCAGTTAGTAATTAGATATTATTAAAGACTTTTTCAGGGGTTTCCATTTTTCTGCAATTTTGTGATACCCGACAATGTATTTTTTTTTTTATATATATATATTTATTCATTCTTTGAATAAACACAGAAACATAATACATTATTAAAGATATAAACTTAGCTAGACAAAATAAGAAAATATAAACTAACCACATCTTGGTAAACAAATAAACAAACCAGAAAAAATACTAATAATTTAAAATAAAACTTAACTTAGATACAAAAACTTAAAAAAGAAAATTAAAAAATACTTTTCAGTAAAAAAAAACAAAAATTAACATTTCAAAGAATGAAAATAATGCACCTCCAAGGGCTTTTGCCCGTTTTGAGGTTGCATAATACAGAAACAAATAATACAACAGAGATTCTAGGGCTTTTTGTGGGAGCAGTTAAATCATTTGTTAATAGGTATTGCTAAATAACTAAACAAATTCAGTAAAATTCTAAATAAGCATCCAAACTATAAATTACAATTTATATTTAAATTTATTTACTTAACAATGTACATACATACACTCATATATAACTTCATATACAAACACATACACACCCTTACCACATACACATGCATAAAAAACAAAAACACACACACACACACAGACACACAATATCAGTAAAAAATGCTGATATATCAACATACATATTTCAAGATTTAATTTACCAACATGTTTCACCGTAAAAATCGTCCGTTACAAGACCACTTTCATCAAATTCTCAACACTATCCATGCCCAAAAGATAGCTTTTCAACAGTTTGCTAAATTTTTTTAATTTTTTACACGTCTTAATATTTTCCGGAAGTTGGTTATAAATTCTTGGAGCGATGTTAGTACAAAACTTGAAATATATGGACAATTTTGCCCTGGGTATGAATGCTTTATTGCCACGTCTAAGCAAATACACAGAAGTTCTACTTTTCAGATCTGAAAAATGACCACTCCTTATATAAAATACTATCATAACTTTAAATATGTATAAACATCTAAGAGGCAGTGTAGTTAGGTGTCTGAATAATGGTAAAGACGAAACCCTCTCCTTTTTGCGCATAATCAGTCTCACAAACTTTTTTTGTGCTACAATTAGAGAAGTTAGTCTTGTGACATATGTACCTCCCCAGCAACAAATTCTATAATCTAATCGACTATGTACCATAGAATAATATATTTTACGCAAAATAGGCTCTGGAACAATATCCTTCAAATAAAAGAATACTCGCAAAATATTATTTAAGATGGATTTGATTGTGTTTATATGCATTTTCCAAGTCAAACCTTTATCCAAAATTACTCCTAAGTATTTACAGGAACCAACTTGCTCTATTACAATACACGAGCTGCATTCCAAATTCCCAACTACACACTTCATACATTTATATAATAAAGGTGTTGTAAACAATTTAGACTCACCTTTCAAATTGAAGTTTATGTAACATGTTTTTTCAGCATTTAAAGCATTTAAGACCATGTAATGCTTTGAAAACCACCACCTCAGAGCATTTAGGTCGGCTTGCATAGCTGACTGTACTTCCTGCAATGTATCTCTGACGTAACACAAGGCAGTATCATCAGCAAAGGCATATATATTTCCCTGAAGCTTACCTTTACATAAGCTGTTTACATATCTATATATATAAAATTCAATGTATGTACGTTTGTCTGTATGTTTGTCCTTTATGCGTTACCAAACCGTCCAACCGATTGCTTTGAAATTTTGCATTGTAACACAGGTTAACCCTGGGAAGGTTTTAGGCCATTTACCGAAGTCCTAGGACATTAGGGCTACGCCCCAGTGGCCCTCAAAGTTTCAATGTTAATCTTATGGAAGGTCAATCTTAAGGAAGAAGAAGAAAGATTTCTTTTGATTTTATCAGGGGCACAAAAAACAGCTGTTCGTATGAAAAGCTTAAAACAGCTGATTTTGATCAACTGCTGATTTTGATCAACAACTGATTTGAATCAAAAAATGAATATAATTTTAGGTTAGGTAAATCAAGCAATGAGCAGAATCCCATTATAATTTACATCGGCCCTCAAGGATACGAATTACATATATAATAAATAAAATAGCCCCTAGTACTGATCCCTGGGGGACTCCGTACTTTATGTTTTCCATTTCCCCAACAATCCCTTGGATCCGCACACATTGTTCCCTGTCAGATAAATAGCTTAAAAACCAATCGTTGACAATACCCCTGACTCCACTTTTTGATAAGATTTGTAAAAGGAGTTTATGGTCCACACAATCAAAAGCTTTTGTTACATCCAGAAACATGCTACTAACATTCTTCCCATTGTTTACCCCAGTCATTACTTCATCCATAAAATTGAGCATTGCCATTTCTGTGTTACTACCCACCAGGAAGCCGTACTGATTTTTACCAAAAAAGGCAGTCTTTGTAAGAAATGATAGAAGCCTGGATTTCATACACTTCTCTAAGATTTTAGAGATTGATGAGATCAAAGAAATTGGCCTGTATTGACCTGGTAGTTGCCTATCACCCTTTTTATGGATTGGTATGACTGCAGCGGTCTTGAGTCGTCTAGGAAAAATACCGGCTGCAAAACTTAATTAAATTGCATAAAAATGACAAAACATCTGATATTAGTCCCGAGACGCTTTTCAAAGCCATTGAGCTTATTCCGTCGATGCCAGGAGCTTTATTATTTTTCAAAGATGTTATAATTTTGACTATTTCGGATGCTGTAACTGGTTCAATAAACATGGACAACGTTTCAGAGCCTGGACAGAACTACATGACTGGAATACAATACTATTTTTAATGTCATCAACAACACTTACAAAGTATTTATTAAACATATTAGACACATCTAAGGAGTTAGAGACGATACTACCATTCCCATTTCTTAATTTAATTTCCGAATATTTTTTCTTTTGCCCGGTTATTTCATTAATTATTTGCTATTCTCTTTTTGAGTTTCCACAACTTTTTTCAAACAATCTTTTAAAATAAATTTTCTTACTTTTTTTAATTATAAGATGCAATTTATTTCTAAATGATTTATAGAATGCCATCAACTTAAGGTTGCTAGGATGTATTTTAGTCTTTTTGTGCAATTTATTGCGCTTCATTATTTGTTTACACAAGTAATCCGTAATCCAGGGATTAGTATTTTTTAAACATTTTTTCTGCACATTACATTGTTTCTCACAAATAGATAAACAGTTTAGAAATTTAAAGACAAAGTTATCAAACGCTCTGTTTACATCACTCTGCGAGTAAATGTCAGACCAATCAATACGTGTTTGAAATAATAAATAATCAGTCCGAACGATCATAGGCCCAGCTGCGCCTTTATCGGAGTTACTGCCGTTATCGTAGGTTAGGCCTACAATAACAAGACTATGATCTGTTATACATAAGTCTAGAACAGCTGTATCTACGTCACAGGCACTGCTTCGTTTAAACCTGACCAATAAATGATCTAAGCAAGAACTACTAACCGGTCTTGTTATCTCGTTAATTAATGATTTCAATCCATGACTAGATATTACAAGTTGGTAATCGTCGACAATTTTTGATTTGTCAAGCAAGTTTATATTGATATCTCCAATAACAATCAAATTATTTACCTTATCTATTTGGGCAAAATAACTATCAATTTCATTGATAAAATCCTGCCCTGTTGCACTATGAAGCCTGTATATAGCCAGAAGTACAAACTCAAAGTTAGAATGATTAATTTTAATAGATACCGCATCACATGTAGATAAAGTTGTTGAAAAATTTTCAAAGCTTACTTTTTGCGTAATTTACACAATAACCCCACCCGCTCTATAGTCCTCGTTACAATTTTGGATAATATTATAACCTTCAATAGCGAATAAGTCTATTTCACTGTTTTTATCCATATCTCTGTTAAGAAGATTATGTCTGGCAATCTCTCACAAACCGATAAATTAATTAATAAATCATCAAAATTACGACGCAAACTTCTTATATTTTGGTGTATCATAACTAAATCCTTATTAAAAAACATTTTATTTCTTAAAACATTATTCATTCCCAAAAGTAATAAAAGAGAAATTTAACTGCTCCCAGTAAAAACAAAAAAAACAAAAACAATTATACAATGACAACACCGCCCTTCCAAAAGAAAATAATAACAAAACCTTACATAATTCATACACACATACACTTACACGCACATATATGCACGCATATACATCTACACTAATTGAATACATAATTATGTATTTTCTGTCACTAAGTTTAGAAGTCATTTAAACTAGTTTATCTAAGTCATTCTTACTTGATATAACTTCGAACGCGCTGTTTTCATTTTTCCTCATAAATATTTTGCCACCTCGTGTCATACAAAATTGTAGTTCTTCAGCTTTCTAGCTTCTCTCGCCATAGCATAGAGACGCCTTCTGGAAGGTGACAGCGACTCATTGATGTAGATGGTTTCGCTCACAGGAAGTCCAATATGCTGTGTCGTCAGGTCTCTCTTGTTGCGCTTTTTCTTCATGAACTCTTCCTTATCGAATCGTCTTACAAACTTAACAATAATGCCTGCTGGACCACGATCTCGCTTACCTAAACGATGGCAATTATCCACCATAGCTTCAGTGAAGGGGTATTCAATTGCTTCACCAATTTGTTTCACGATTTCCAATATATTCTCACCCTTTTTTTCTGGCACTCCTTGTATTTCTATGTAATTTATGCGTGCATACTGCTCCATATCTTCGAGTTTCACCTGCATCTGGTCAACCTGAGCTCTTAGTTGCAGGTTCCCAGAAGTTAGTTCTTCTATTCTTTTTAAATATTCTTCCACCCTCGCTGTTTGCTCGTCAATGGCCTTCTTATTGTCATCAATCTTCCTATGGGTGAGGTCTGAAGCCTCGCTTAGATCAACCTTCATTATTTTTTGGTCTTCCTTGATCTCATTAATGGCCTGCATTATGTCCTGCAGCGTACATTTTTCTTCATTAATCGACGAATCCAACTTCATACTTCTTCGCCTGGCAACATTACAAGGATCACATCTCCATATTACATTTTCTGCTGTAATTGAATCAATATTGGCCCTACTCATATTTTGACAGCCTGCGTGAAAAACTTTGACACACTCTTTGCAAGTTATTTTTAACTGCTTACTTGTAATAGATTTAATGCATATACCACAGTTAGACGCCATGTTAAAACTGTTCACGGTAGGTGAAATTTGAGAGAAAAAAACAGAACTATTATACGTTTCAGAAAAGGAAAAATTGAATGAAACGTTTAGACAGACATAAACGAAATTTAAAACTCGCAAATATTTTGAAATAGCTTGAATGCTGTAACTCTTATCATAGATCAAAGCGAATATAAGACTCCGAAACAAACATAATCCAAGCGTTATCTCCACTAAATAACCACTCCCGATGCTTACTCTTCGAACTCTGATTCATAACTGAGTTTCTTTGCCCTTTACCTGCAATATAAAAAATATTCTACCAAATTTCATGTTTTCAGCAATAATTAGATATTGTTTGTAGATTTTTTCAGGGATTTACATTTTTCTACAATTTTGTATTTTTTGGCCTTTACCTACTAAGAAGGTAATGTGGATCTGTTAATGCATTTTCCATAGAGTTTCCTACCTTTCTATTTTGGAATACCTGGAAATCTATTTTTGTTCCTTTAAACCTTAAAGAAACATTACTATGAAATTTGATATTTTTAGCTTAAAGAGCTCAGAATATATTATAGTAAAGGCTTTTCTTTCTAACGAGATAAAATAAAAATTATTTGTATTATTAATTTTAACCGCTTACATGTATGTGCTACCAAAGTCACATGGATTTGCATTTGTCATTGTTATTACTGGATTACATTTAGAGATGTGTCATATTACAATCACATGGTTTAGTCTTGGTATTTAGAGTAGTGATTCAGAGGAGATGAGAATTGAGTTCAGCAAATGAGTTTAAGGCTACTAGTCACTCAAGTTTATAAAAAATAAATATAACCCATTTATAAAATGATTGTTCGTCAAATTGTATTCTATGTTATAGCTAGGGATGTAATGAATGATAAGGCTGTAACATGGTTTTAATATGATGATATCATTTATGTGACGATATATTATGGTGAGACTCAATGTAAACTTAAATGTTTAGTAACAACTAACTTAATAATAATGTAGTTCTGGGTACAGCACAATAATAACTCTTTAAGGAAATATTAGAAAATATGCTCTCAATATTTTTTTAAAGTGCTAAAGGATTCTAGAAAATATTTCATAGGTAAATAGCACACGGTTACAACCCATTTGAATTATTACAATAATTAACCTAACAATTTTTAAACTACATATCGCATATATTATTTCTCAAGACCATTTTTTTGTCGGTACGCCATAACTTCCTTAATACATCATTAAGTTACATGAATGAGGCATCATTTTAAAGCTTTCCTTAACCGCTACACCGGAAAAATAGACAAACAGCTTAAAATTCATGTTTTAATAACAAAAATTGATTAAAAAAACTTTTATATTATACTTTGTATGTTCCGAATAAAAGGCGCCATCTATTAACCATCTGTTTGACTAGCATGACAGCTGTTAGTTAGATTGTTTACACTGTAAGATTGTATATTGAAACTGTTATTTATAAACCAATGTAAATAAATAAACTTAATTAACAGGATTAAATCAACGTGTTAAATCAGGTAAATGTAGGCCTACTCCGAACTTGCGAAATATTCGCACGGGTCAACTAGTTTTCATTTAAAAATCTTTCACTTAAACCATTGAAAGTAATATTCAAATTAAGACCATTTTGTTTTGAATCTATCCTACTAAACAAATTTATTATATATGCATGTTAAAGACAAAATATATAAACCATTTTAAAATAAAACCATTTGATTTACGGTTACTGTTTGCCCCTCTCCCCAATGTCTTTAGAAAACTAAGACTAGACATTTATGGAAATTTTGCATGCTGATATTATAATATATCATGTCATCTTAAGAGAGACGAACAAAGTACATTTCCAGACTTCATGGCTAATTTCTGACTGACATCCTTAGTCATGTTGCTTTAAATCGATATTGTTAATAAATTCTACTAAAAGTCAATTAATATAACACTTAGAAATTGGAATCAAGCCAATTGGCAAGTTTATATTTTGCAAGAGAGTACCATTTACTCAAAATGCACCTAGACAATGCTGGTCTGGCCAGGTCGACTGATCACAGCAAAAATACAATTGTAGAGTTCAATGTTAGTTACGGACAGTAGACATAGGGGTTTTGAGGATTTTGTTTTGTTGTTAAGTAGAAGGTAATATCTCCAAATTGCATTGGAAATGATGGTCACGATGCCACGACAGGCACTGATGACTGACCAGCCCGTCAGCATCACATGTTGCATACAGTCAAGACATATTGTTTGATTTCTCTTCCAGTCTAGCCGAAAATTTGTTGGAAGAAACTGTCTGTTTCCTTGACCTGTTCCACAGAAGGATGTCTATTTGGGAAAAACAAACCAAAAGCTCATGTAGTGGATGGGAAAAGTTATATAAAGTTACAGAAGGTTGAAGCAACTAGATGGTGAAGCAAACGCAAAGCTCTGTCGTCAATCATTGATTACAAATGTATCGTGAAAGAGAAAGATTTTTATTATAGTTCAAGCAAGTTGACCAAGATTGTTTGTGTTTTATTGGCCATGTTTCTAAAAGTAATTTTGACTTAAAACTAAATTCACAGCAAATTCTTATAAGTCAATGTGCAAGTTTGTAAACTCTTTCTTGCTTTTGTTATTTCGGGTCTGTTTAGAGTAACATCACCTGTTTCAATTTACCTCCAGAGCAAGTCTCTTGATTATTCAATAGCATGGAGATTTGTGGAGAGTTTGTTAGAACAAATCAACGAGAAAAGAAATGATAAAAGTTGTGACCATTTGTTCAATATGTGCAAAACGTACACAAACCACATAGCCTACAAACAACTTTTCCTGAAAGCGATGTAGACATTGAGACTGAATTTCCTCTGAAAAGATATAGCAAACAAAAAAATGCCAGGTGAGCAATCAGAAGTCTTCTTCAGTTCCAGCATCTCTTTACAATACAAGGACCTTTATTTTGATACCTAATTTTTTATACTTTTTTTTAACAACACATTCAAATGTTTGTTTTTTGTAGATTTTTTGTAGAAGAGGGGTCCGCTTTTGATTTTAGCCGATGGTCCTAATTCTCTCCTCCGGCACTGCATGTGGTAGCATGAACTACAGATTAATTATGTTTAAACACATAATTAATATCACGTGCAATACAGACCAAATATTTTATTTTCAGTGATGAATAATTCAGTATAACTAGCTAACCCGTGCGAATATTTTGCAAGTTAGGAGTAGGCCTTTTAAAATACATTTATTTAATTAAGTAAATTAAGTTTATTTATTTACGTTGGTTTAATTTGATTGATTTGTGTGATAGATTACACTTGCATATAGAATGTAAACAATCTAAACAGCTGTCTTGTTAGTTAATTTAAATACATTTTTGTAACTAAAACATTAATTTTAAGCTGTTTGTCTATTTTTCGTCAATAGCGGGCAACATAAGCTTTAAAATTATGTTTGAATAATTAGTTTTGATGAAGAATTAAGGGGGATTAGCGGGGAAAAAAACACTTTTGAGTAATAATATATAAGGATATATATAATACTAATAGCTTTAAGGTTTTAGGTCAAGACATTAATATTAAGACAAAAAGTAATAGAACATATTATTTAGTTGGAAAAATATAAGAAAATATTGGCTATGTCTATAATTATTAAATATAGAAGGAAATTAAGTAGGAACACTTTAGGTAAATGTTTGTCTCTGTAGACTCTTTTTTGCTAAAGCAACGCTTTCTCTCACCCCAAATTCCTAATAGGGAATTGGCAAACAATTTCTTTTAGAATTTTATAATTTTATTTATTTTTGTCATAAATAGCACTAACAAGCATTTTAAGGGAGCTCCCAAATGAGTGAGACAAGAATTAATGTATCGCTTGTAATTAGTGTGTGAATTTAGTTTTTATAACTGTCATCATCAAACTCTGTTGAAAAATATAAAAGTTAAATATTCCTAATTTTTTGAAGTTTTATTTAATTTCAAATCTGGTGGTGCTGTGTACTAAATTTCAAAGTTTAGGAAACTTGATTGGAAGTTAACAATATTACTTTTTCGATGTATGGTGGTACCAAGCTTTATAATATAAGATATTGTTACAGGAAAGTTGTTAATTAATTAAAACAAATTGGCTCTAACCAGAACATTCTACAGACCCTCTAAGTCCTACCCTGAAGACTCCTTGCCTCTTTGTAGCTGAGTATCTCTTTTGACAGTCTGTTCTGGTCCAATCTCTTTATATGTCCTATAAGGTTAATCTTTTCTTCTTTAAGCTGTACTATTTTAAATTCATAAACTTTACTAATAATGTAATGGGTGGGTATTTAAAAAATATTTTTCTAGTTTCTTCTGAATGTACAGTATGTTCTGTATAATAACTTACAATAAAAGATCATATAATTTTTTTTGCTGATTAAACAAGCCGTTGAAAGTGCAGAGTTTAAGCTAACAGAATATAGCAAATGGTTTAATAATAGAGTTTGTCTCTGGGTACTTGGCCAACATATGATCTCTGCAGACAGGGTGTCTTATGATATTGGCTTATTATTGACTTTGGCACATGATAGTAATTGGGAGCTAACTCCAAATGCATAGAGATTAAAAACATGAAATTAATCTTCTAACATTTCATTATTACATTTTTATGAGCAAGAATTTTTTTGTGAATATGTGTCTGAACAGTTTTATATAATATTGAAATTAACTTTTTTGTTTTAGAAAAAGTTCTTTAAAAACCCTGAAAATTATTAAGTTGTTTTAGTTACAAACAAATACAATTCAAATAACATCCTAATATGAGAGTCTGGGAGCTTTTATAAAGTTTTGATACTAAACCAATATAAGTTGGGTATAGCCTACCCATCAAGCCTTTAAAACTTTTAGTGCCAGAACCAAAATTCAACAAATTCTAAAAAATGCCAATGATTTCTGCGTTGGTACTGCTGAAAAATGCCAGACCATTTTAAACCATTTGGTACCGTTTTACAAACGGTTTCACCTAATTTTTATAATTTTTTTTTAATTTACTTAGAACTAAATTTCCTACAATTATATTTTATGCAGTTGTCTTTTAGTTAATTATTGTAAAATACTTAAAAATATAATTCTACCTACGGTAGAACCCCTCTTAACCGGCCTCAGATCAACCGGTCCTCGGATTAACCGTCCTATCCG
>JAGFPH010000325.1:488488-529773 GCA_018207615.1 Philaenus spumarius | reverse complement strand
CCTATCCGATGGAACAACAGAGTTTTTTTCTCTTACAGATTATATTATACTGTAAATGGCCGAAGTTTCAAACATTGATTGTTTGACGGACACTTCCCGGAAAATAAAGCTGGGTAAAGCAACCTTAGGTGTGCAATGTGAATTGTGTTAGTTTTGTGGCAGGCAAAACACAGGGGAGGGGGAGCGTGAGTTTGATTCCCCTCTTGCTTCCGCGGCTACAAACTGTATTTTTTCGTAGAATCAATTGACAAAGCGGCATCCTTTGTTTCTTTTTCTTCATCTGTTGCTTTGTCGGAATCTTTACTGAATTTCGTGGGAGCAAAATATGTAATATTTGTAACATATTGAGTAATATGTAAAAGATTCAATGACGGCATTAGACGTGTTGAACGTACGAAAATGGGGAGACTAGGCTTTGAAAGTTAAAGAACAGAAAAACATACGGTAACTGATATTTTTAAACAATGATACAGTACTGTATATGTAAATTCAGTTTTCAAAGTTTATGTGTAAGTTTAAAATGTTTAATTTGTTTGTGTTTGTTTATGTATGTATATATATATATATATACAATAAAATGAGTTGCAATAACGTCTTATTTGCTTGTTTATTTATGAAATGTATAGGTTATTTTTTAACAAAAATCAATTTTTTACGGGAACCTCGGATCAACCGGCCAAACTGGTAACCAGCCATGGTCTCAGTCCCAACCAGACCGGTTAGAGGGGTTCTACTGTACCATTATTTTCCAAATATTTTTTTTATTTTGTCTTGATAAATCACACTTGAAAAAAATCATTTGTTCATAACAATTGATATTACAAGAAAAAGTAACTAAATGTTTACAAACAACCTAAATTTTGGGATTTTCTACTAAAAGTACACAAGGAAACACATTTTTTTAAACTTCTATGCATGGAATACTACTAACCAACTGACGCGCAATTGTCAAAGCCTTCTTTATATTCGCTAAAGCCAATTAGTATTATTAAATACTATGTAAAACTATATTTTTCTGTAATCTCCTACGTTTCTTTAAGAATATTTTGGTGTAATATTATTTAAATTTGACAGAAAGTTTTGTAATTTTTTTTCGAGAGGTCCGTATATACGGACTTTGGTACTAAAAGGGTTAAAACATATTAACATAGGAAAGACCTATACATTGCTGTTTGGGTTACTTGGGCTAACTTTCTACATACTTTTTTCATAATGCAAATTGGTTGCAAATAAACGTCTTTTGGTTCATTGTGGGCCTAACCTAAAATTATGTTCAGTTTTTGATCCAAATCAGCTGTTTTATTTATAATAAGTAACAACCGATGTTTGAATTCAATTGAATTGTAAGAATTTTTGTTGATTTTTGTTTGTTTGCTTTTAGTTTGTCAATCTAACCTAAAAAATCTGTTGGTTTTGAATATTAATAAACTGATTATAAATTTGCAAAGTAAGGTTGCAGTGGTAATAAATATAAACAAACATGTATTGCTAAGCTTTTTATCCGAACAGCTGTTTTCATGAGTTACGGTCTTCAGTTCATACAAAAATCCCATAGAAAAAAGGATGCTAAATTTTTCTTTCTGTAAAAACCTAATTCGGTCTATTACGAACATTTTAAAACAAAAAATAACCAAATTGGTCCAGTCGTTCTCAAGAAATGCGCTTCCCAACGAACAGCATTTCATTTTTATTTATATAAATATTCTGAAACACTGCAGTGAAGCACGGGCATTTAAATTAACATATTCAATTAATGTAATAATTTTCCAGGCTTCCAAAAACGAAGGTATATAGATGAATTACAGAAATTGAATAATATAAAAAATGATTCGGGAATTTTATAGATGAATTAATTTTGGAATTACATGTACATATATTTACTCTTAAACTGACAAAATTAGACAAAACTGTATGGTACTATTTTATCCACTCTGATATATTTGTTACACAGAGGTTCTCATTCAGTTTGAGGAAACCCCTTTGTACCAAATAATAGCTGCTTTTAACCTCAATATAATAAACTTTGGTTTAAAGAATATTTCGATATAACAAAATTTTTCTTTGGATCCTTGAGATTTGTTATATTGGAACACGAGTCAAACTCACTCCTCTTGGCTTTATTTTTAACATTCTTATTTTATGCACTTAGCACTAATAGAGAGTGGGTGTGGTACACCACATAAAGAAAAGAAAATGTCAATAGCTGGGTTTGGACCTAATTCAGTCTGAATCGTTGCACATTGATTGCCACTATACTGACTAAGCCATCCCACTCTTTTTGCATGTTGTTATTTATCCTATTAATATGTAAAACATTACTTGTGAAATGTAATTTAATACAGATATTTTTATTCTCAGATTGCTTCCAAAAATAATAAATGGTGGAATAGCGGGAATAATTGGTGTCTCCGTTGTCTTTCCATTGGATTTAGTCAAAACCCGTTTACAGAACCAAACAATCGGACCAAATGGAGAACGAATGTATACTTCTATGTAAGTATGTATGCATTTCTATTCAATAATTTGGTGCAATGATAAATATATAATGTAAGCTCCTCTTACTCTCTCAAACTTATCTTTCAGTTATCATGAATATGATTTTGAATTTTACATTCCAGATGCACTCAACATTAGGGTTATTTGATAAATAACATATATTGATATCATCAAAGTTTAATAAACTAATATAAAAAGTAATCAAGATGTCAGTTTGAAAGTGTAAAAAATAACTAATAACTTTATATATAAAAAAAAGAAATAACACACCATTAAAATCAGTGGTAAAACAATAAATAATTGCCGCTTTAATGGAGATGGCAGAAATAAACTACTGTAAAAAATCTCCATTATAAAGATCATTTGCAATCTTTTTTAAAAATGTACTCAATCATTTAAAAAGTGAAAGAAATAATACTCTTTTGTTATTTCAACCAGTGACTTTATCTTATATCTCTCTTGGAAACATCTATAATTTTAATTTAGTTTTGAATTGATAAATAATTTATAATTACATCTATTTATAAATATTTTTGACAGTAAGTTGTTAAGTTGGTTGAATAAGGAATAGGCAGCATATCTAAAAAAATTTATTATTAGGTTTTGGCACTTTCTGTAAGTACTTAAGTGATAGTAGATTAGTATTCTGTAAAGGCCTTGACACTTTGTTACAAGTGGATACTTCCACTAGTTTAAAATATATTATTCTTTCTGATTTTTAATCTTTGGCTAAACAAACTCTTGTGTTCAGTAGAAGAAAGAATTGATGCCTAAAGAACCCCATTTAAATAAATTAAGAAGAATTGCAGTCACACTGCGTCCTTGGAAGTCATTTATTCGTCCATGTTTACAGGACCTGTCAACAAACACATTGATCATTTTATGATTATAGTTGTCTAATGGGCAACAATGCCAATTTTCCCAATAAATAGCTACAGTAAAACAGATTTTTATAGTACACAGTAGACCTGGCAATGCTTCGCTATTGCTTGATTTAATTTTAAGGGTGGTTATCCCATTTCATCCCTTTGACTTAAGTAATCTAATTGCAAATGTTTTTTTATATCAATTAAGAATACAATGTTAAATATTTTTTTATTAGCGAATTTCCATAGGAAAAATGAGCTATTGCAGTGGCCTTTATGGTGAGACCCAAGGTCGGGAGTAGCAAATGAGCACCGATCATGGTCCCCAGAACACGTTTTAGGGTGTTATTAAAATTCATATATATATATATGTGTGTGTATGTATAGGCCTATATGTACAGTAGAACGTCGATAATCCGAACGTCAATAATCCGAAACGTCAAAAATCCGAACGCGTTCTGAGGCACCCCCAGCAAAAATTTTGTTTTCGTTATCGCAAATTAAAATTATTGTGTCGTTGAAAATTTCACAAAAATCTTCATCGCAGTTTGAAATTATTATCTCTTTTTAAAAACTTCTATAACCTGCTCACACACGCCCTCACAACAAACTGGTTGTCAGTATTTTCACTTTCGCGCTAATAAGCTGCTTTAGCGATAGCAGTAAACATACAGAAAATTCGTTAATTTCTCTTTGTGTAATCATTATAACAGTGTGTCGTACATACAGTAGAGTACTATACAGTCTTTTTTTTATTTTTCGTTTGTGTTAACTATAATGTACAAGTGAACTTTTAATTATGTAGGCCCTACTGTACTGTAATTGTACAACAAGTGTAATCATGTTAGCCTTACTTACTATGTACGTACAGGTTCTTCTAAATCATAATATGTAAGTAGTCTTACATTCTGTATTGTATTACATTACTGATTGTATTGTTTAACCACTTTAATCGATTAAAGGGCATATATTTTATCCTAAATGGCATTTTCTTGGTTGTTTTCAAAAATCCGAACAAATTGATAATCCGAACCCCCTTCGGTCCCAATTAGTTCGGATTTTCGACGCTCTACTGTATATAGTAGACCTGGCAATGCTTCCTATTGCTTGATTTAATTTTAAGG
Organism: Philaenus spumarius; assembly: GCA_018207615.1. Lineage (NCBI taxonomy): Eukaryota > Metazoa > Arthropoda > Insecta > Hemiptera > Aphrophoridae > Philaenus > Philaenus spumarius. The sequence continues at coordinate 525,287 of JAGFPH010000325.1, read as the reverse complement.
GTGGTTATCCCATTTCATCCCTTTGACTTAAGTAATCTAATTGCAAATGTTTGTTTTATATCAATTAAGAATACAATGTTAAATATTTTTTAAATTATAGTTTGTAGTAATTTAGTGTAATTCATTTTTATTGTATAAAAATCTTTAAATCTTAAAATCTTTTTAAGATACCACTTAAATCTTTTTGTTTCTAGTGACCAATTTACCTCTAAATAAACGGTACCCAGGAACTGGCACATACTTTCTCACAAACATATTTAAATTATTAAACAGATTCACGGTGACTTGTAGGGTGGGGTAGGAGAGGTGATTTTGTATTAAAGTTGTTTTCCCATAAAAATCCATAAAATAACGGAAAAACCAACTTTTCTCAAAAACGGCTCGAACGATTTTGATTAAAATTTTACAGTTTATAGTACTTTAGGTCCCTAATAAACTACAAAATTTTAATTAAAATCGTTAGAGCCGTTTTTGAGAAAAGTTGATTTTTCCGTTATTTTAAGGGTTTTTATGGGAAAATTACCCTTAAAAATAAAAAATTCACAAAAATGAAAAAAACGCCTGGAGATACCGTGGATTAGTACCTCTATACCAAATTTCATCAAAATCGGACGACTGGTTTAGGCTGTAGGTCTGATAACAGACACACATACAGACACACACACAGACATCACTCCGAAAACCACTTTTTTAGGTTCAGGGGGGCCCAAAACGGATATTTCCACCAAAAACTCAAACTCGAAAATTTTGACGAATACAATACTTTTTCCATATACTATGGTATAGGGGGAGAAAGTAAAAAATCCTGGTACTAATATGTGTAAATTGTGAAAATTTAGTAAAATTAGTTGTTATTTTTGAGAATATAGAAAAAGTAAGTGTATTATTATTTAATTTTAAGGCAGTTATTCCATTTCATCCCTTTGACTTAAGTAATCAATTTGTAAATATTTATGTATATCACTTAAGGGTCGGCTCTAGCTGTCGGCCATGTTGGTTGACACTCCATAAGACCAATGTTAAATTAAAATCCAAATTTTTCCTTTATTTTTGATCGGATAATTATGAACGATATGTCATTTTAAAGCAATGGCCAATACGCATGCAAATCGCTTTTCCAAAATTAAGAAAAACATTTTGTTTAATATTTATTAACAATTTAAAAAAATTATTTTTAATATTTTTTTATGTTGTCACTATTAATTATAGCGAAAAAGTACCAAGCCATTTGCATGAAGAATTTCGTCCCCTAGAGTTTAGTATTTTTTTTAAAACGCTATTTGAACAATTGCGGGTTTTAAATGGATTTAGGCTGAGCAATGTCCGTGTAACCTACTGCCGCTATAGGGTGACTTTAAATATTTTTTTACGTTGTAACTATTAATTGTAACGAAAAATTACCAAGCCATTCGGATGAAGAATTTTGTCCCCAAAAGTTTGGTATTTTAAAAAAAACGCTATTTGAACAATTGCGAGTTTTAAATGGATTTAGGCTGAGCAATGTCCGCGTAACCTACCGCCGCTACGCTGGAGTCGCAGGTTGCTTTCTGTTTTACTAGAGCCGACCCTTTAAAATAATATTCCATACTAGGCTACATAATTTTCGCTTTATTTAAAGCCTCTAGGAAGTTAATTAATTTATATTTATTGTGTAGGGGTAGCGACCCCATTTCTACCCCTTACTCTGAATTAATTGTAACGTCTAAACACTCCTGGCAATGATATAGATAAAGTGTGAACTTTTAGGCAATTCGATCAAATATTTTTTGAGTCTATAAAGGATAAAGAACAAACATTAATTTTTAAATACATAAAAAAATCCTAGAACCAGATCGCAGCGCCACCTACTAGTTTCAATTGTGAATCTAAACCATCCAGGGACCCAATTAAACATACACAAAATTTCATCAAAATTAGACCAACCATTTAGGAGGAGTTCAGTGATATACACACGCACAGAATAATTATGTATATAAAGATGGGAATGTAAGACGTGTGAATAACTTTGTTGCAGAGTTAGTGTTATAACTAAGATCAGATGTTTGCAAAGTGAAGTTTTTAAGGTTTAAAGAACGCTCTAGTTTTATCATTTCTTTTATGTTTCACTGCCCACCAGTCCCTTCATTTTATCTCACTTTGAGTTAGGCCTATATGAGAGTGCTTTTAGTACTCAGAAAAACATAACTGAAGAAAATTTTAATAAAAAAACTTGTGTTAGAGAAACTTTTTTTATATTTGGATGTTGTAAAAATGAATAGGCCTAGGTAGTTTCAGTTCCATCTTTAGGGATCTATGAATTACCTTAAAAGAAAAATATTAATTTTCATAAGAAGGGTCACTTATTTGTCATAGTTGATTTTCTCTGTAACCGATAAAGATATTACAATGTAATTCCTTATAATTATAAGGAATGTTAATTAGGCATAAAATATTTCAATAATCTGAACTCAAAAAATAGTACTATACATTTTTTTATTAACAAAAGTTTTGATCCCCAAAAAATTAAAATTATAAGGTACTGTCATATAATTTGTTGTGTGAAAGGGGTGTTTTTAATGATAATTTTGTGATATGTAGTGTAAAGATACTCTCTCAAACCCCTCTCTGCTTCTAAAAGTATTGGAGCTAAAATTTTGGAGATGGTAGAGGTACAGTAAATTATAATAGTCCCAATTTTTTATGAAAAGTGAAGAAAATATGTTTTCTTTTGATACAGTGTGTGGTAATACAACGCTATGATTAATGATAATGGTTAGTTCAGTATATTGCGTAGGCTATATGATGAGTTAATGCCTTCTTGTAATCAATATTATTTTGATAAAAGTTTTTTTACTAACAGCTGACATTATGGTACCCGCGTCAAACTCAAACTTTTTCAAATTATTATTTTGACGACTAAGACTTTCCAAGAGATGTAATTTTAAAATCTGCAAAAATTCTAAAAGTAGTAAGTTCTTAAAACAGCAAAATTTATAATGCCATCTCTAAATTTTTCAAATTAAAAAGTTTTTTAATAAATTAGAAATAAAAATTATTATTTTTAAATAACATAATATTCCACAAAAATACCTAACTTTTTTGTGGTTCATTAAAGAAGGATTTCCTTTCTTAAAATCTGTAGAACATTGAGCAAATTTATACAAAATACGTTTTACAATGCTGCAGTGTGATTCATGTCATTCATTTCTGGCTATCACCAACCAATATTGTTAAATATGAAACTAAACTCTACTTTGGTTGTCTCATGAAACATTAATTTCTTTTTTTACTGTGGTATTATTTGTTTATAGCCTATATTAACACCATCCCAAACTGTTATTAATCTAAACAAATAAATAAGTTATTGCCAAAATTTTAATTCCAAACCTTTTGCAAAAAATATATTTAAATCAAAATGAGGTCCATTAGAGCAGAAATATTGAAAATTAGTTTAGTTTATTATATATACAGGATGTCTCAAAAGTATGTGAACGGTGTTATATTTTTGTAGTCATTGCAGATTACGCAACAAAACTTAGTACATTGTTTCTGCACCAAAAAAATAAATTTTTGAAGCAATTATAATTTTGTATCACCTTATGGGGACGGCCTGCAGGGAGTCAGAGGAAAATCTTAAGTAGGAGTATAGGTTGAGTTGTACATCAAATTAAAGGTACATCTTAGGAGAACACAATGCCGCAAATCAGACATCAAAAGGTTCATCTTTCACAAAACGGCGACCTTTTAAAGATATATATTATTGGGCTTTTTGAAAATGGCTTAATTTTACTTATTGGCATAAGATTTAAAAGCAGAACTCTGACAATCCACACTAACAGTAGGACCAGTTTTTGTGGATAGTGAGGGACTTTTCACCTTCAGTGGAAACAAACTAAGAGGATAATGAGGAACAATTATAAAATAACAATAACTAACTTATGTGTTAGTGTTATTGTGTCATTGTAGAAGTACCTGAAGATGGGCGAATGCCCGAAACCGCGGTCGTAGGAGAAGAACAAAAAACAAAGGATTAGATTGACATACTAAAGAAGGTAAAAAATAATTACTTAGTTAATAAAATAACAGTTAAAAAATAACAATTACCTTTCAATAACTTTCATAGCAGCTTACTTTTTTTACAATATATGCTCAATCTGTTTTCCTTCTTCAGTTTGACAGTGAGCTAGGGGGGGTGTAGTAGCCATTCATAACGCTATGTAGCATCTCAGCAGGTATTTCTAGTGTGGATTTGTCAGAGTTTTGCTTTTAAAACAAATGCCAATAAGTAAAATTAAGCCATTTTCAAAATGCCCAATAATATTGTAACTTTAAAAGGCACCATTTTGTGTAGGGTGAACCTTTTGATTTCTGATTTGCGACATTGTGTTCTACTAAGAAGTACCTTTAATTTGATGTGCAACTCGACCTATCTATGCACCTATTTAAGATTTTCTTCAACTCCCTACGGGCCATCCCCCTAACAACAAAATTATAATTGCTTCAAAAATTTGTTTTTTTTGTTTTTTTTTTTGTAGAGTAACGATGTGTCTAGTTTTGTTGCGTAATGTGCAATGGTTACAAAAATATAACACTGTTCCCAGACTTTTGAGACAGCCTGTATACTATAGTTTTGGATAGTCACATATTTAGTATTTTAATTTATTAAAACTCATCTGATAGTAATATGCTAAATGTAATAGCTTCTGTTAGGCACAAGAATAGTTCTGACACGAAATAGTTGCTGAGATTAATAGTAGAAGAAAGTGCCAAATATTTGTTCACAGCCTCAACAGTATTAAGATGACAATGTTTCGTCAAAGATGCTAAACAATAATAGGCCCTATTTAAAATAATTTGGATGCCTTGTTTATTCAAAGTCACAGATTATTCATATTTATTTCATAATCAAAAATAACCTTTTGCATTTTAGGTAAAATAAACTAAAAAAAATTCATAATTTATATGTAACTTCCATTTGTAACAATCATCTGTGTTTACTATTAGTTCTGCCTTGGATTGTTATTAAGACCAGTAAATTAACTTTGCGTTACTGGATTCATTTAAAAATACAACCAATTAAGAGTTATTAGGACGTCATTGAATTAGTAAATGGTTTTTGATATTTCGGGTTTAAAAAAAAAATTATTTTCGATTAAGCATAGAGTTCTATGTGTAGACAAAAGAAATAAAGTTGATCTGACTTGAAAAGTTGTTGATTCCAACTGATCTAAATTTTGTCCAGCTTTGAAACCAAGGGATTTTTGTACATAACCAGGGAAGAATATAATTCATTTTTTATTTACTGGTAAAACTCTCAGGTACATAGATTTTATTTGCTATGATCAGATTCCTTTCTTATATATAGTGTACATCAAAACAATTTATACATAGTAAAACCAACTACTCATTGCAAACATTAAAATCAAACTTTGAATTATTAATCAAGCTTTGTAATTATCTCTTCTATATTTTTTCATGTAAACTTTGACAGACCTTGGTATTTTATTATTATTGTTATATCATGAATATTTTAAGCTCAATCAATAATTCTTTAAATTTAATTTTTTGACCAATAAAATTTACAAAAATCTTCCAGACCTGTGCTAACCTGCTAAAAATTGCTCTAGAACGTAGTTATAATGTTCAAACTACTGAATAAATCGATGTTACAGAATTGCCAAATACGCAACATTACAATCGATAACAATGTAAAGTAAACAATTTAAAAATTGTACAAAATTGAACATTTAAGTCAAAACTAACCTTGCCTCACTGACGTCTTCTTCTAGTACCTAACACATATATGCATTTTTTCGTCATGCTAACTTGTTACACATATATTTAAACAATATATAAACAAATTCAACGTCTAAAAAAGTTGTACAGAAACATGTTTTAATCTTATATTTGGTAACACTGTAATCACTCAATATATTTTGGGTGGTCATGCAGTTGCCAATCATCAAGTAATGTGCGTGCTTTTCTTGGATTCATTTGAAATATTTCTTTTCATTATCTGCGTTTTTGGTGTTGAGGAGTGTTTCCCATTTCGTCTCTTAGTGTAACATTCAAATTGTCTGCAATGAGACTACAACTTATGCTTTTGTTAACATACATATATATATATAAATAGATACTTACGATACAAGTGATGAAAGTGCTTCTTTACATTATTCTAAGGGGGTGTTTGTACAACGAGGTGATGCCGAGTTGTACAATCCCCTGAGTAATGTAAAGAAGCAATTATCACCTGTAACGTACAATATTTAACCTAACCCCACATCTTACAGGGTGATCTATAACTTTGAACAATAAATAAAATCAACATGACATTTTAACTAGTATGTTATTTTATTATTAACCAAACATTGCACTAATATTATTAATCAAACATTGAAATTAACAACTGAAACAGTTTTTTACTTGGTATAAATGTTAAATTTATAGCACCAACTCTTCCGTCGCTTTCGTGGCTTCATTTTCTATATCAGACGGTAAACTATCGTTGTCACACTCATTTTTGGAATATGGAAAGAACAAATTTAGTTTTAGTAGTAGATTTTTTCTTTTAACGTTCTGCTGTTTTGCACTTTAAGGCTAATGAAGACGGGACCTACAGTTTTACGTGGAATCCGAATGTTTTAGTAGTAGAATTTAGAAGTATATATGTTAGTCTGAATCGGTGAAACAATACAATTTTGTATTTTTTTCCTCTTACACTCTTCCTCGAACAAGTGAGATAACATCAACCAATATCTGGAGTTATCAGGGTGGCTCAGTTGGTAGAGCGTTACAACGGAGTCGTAAAGGTCCCGGGTTCAAATCCCAGCCTTGGTCCATGTTTTTTCACTTGTAATTTTATTAAGTGTAGTAATTTTGTTTAGTAGTAATGAAATGAATCTGCTATAACAAACAATCAGCTGATCTAAGCGTTTCACACAAGCAGCTGTTTGAAGTGTGATGTAATCAACTTATGGTCTCTTTATATCACTAGAGTTGTAAAATAGACCAGTAAATTACTCCTGGGGTAGGACCGTTTAACACATAGGGTTAGGTAAACATAATTATTTCACATTTTTAGTATTATTATCATGACAAATATGCAATGTATACAAGAAAAATATAATATGAATTTCTAAAAATAAATTAACCTTGAAATTTAAATCTCTCACTACTCATCTAGACTACTTTAAAAACTAGTTAATTTATTGTCCCCTGCATTCAGAATCTATTTCAAGAATTTACTGGCAACCAAGTTTACTTTTAATAGCTGCTTGTTTATAATTTGGATTTTACTTCCATTGTTATTTTGAATTAACATATCTTGTTTATTATACTCTTCATGTGATCAATTTCTGCACATGATAATTTGATACAGAAGAACTTACTTATTTATACTACATTTATTTCAGTTATGTTTATATTAAAATATCTGATGACAATTCTATATTTACTTTAAGGAAATTGATTGTCTGTTTAATCGCTCATGCTTCAGTTATGTTTATATTAAAATATCTGGTTGCAAATAATTATAGGCCTACTTATTAAATATGTCTTTACAATTGATTTACTTACAAACCAAAGATATGATTTTACTTTCTCACTATACTATAGTATAGAGAAAGTATAGTGATCGCAAAAAAAATCGATGTTGAGATTTTTGTGGAAATATCTGTTTTGGGACCCCCTGAGTCCAAAAAAGTGGTTTTTACAAAATGTCTGTATGTATACAAAGCTAGAGCGAAAACTAGTAGATCAATTTCAAACAAATTTGCACCATACATGTCAAGTAGGCCTGTATAGATGCACGAAAAACGGTTTTGAAAACAACCCCCTTTTTGGCAAAAACCCCCCAAAAAATCAGTTATTTTTAATAAAAATACGGTTCTAACGATTTAGATAAAATTTGGCTTATTTGTAGCCTTTAATGCACCCAACCATATGCAAAAAACCGCATCTTTCTAAAAAATTTTGTTTACCTAATAATAATAATAACTGATTTTTGGGGGGTTTGGGCCATAAAGGAGGTTGTTTTTAAAAAAATTCAAATTTTTTTCGTGCATCTATACAGGCCTAATTGACGTGTTTGGTGCAAATTTGTTTGAAATCGATCAAATAGTTTTCTCTCTAGATAATAATAATAATATTTATTAATTAATCTCCTACTTTAATAAAAAAAAATCACCTCTTCTACCCCACCCTACAATCATGAAGTCACAGTGAATCTGTTTAATAATTTAAATATGTTTGTGAGAAAGTTTGTGCCAGTTCCTGGTACTGTTTATTTAAAGTAAATATGCTATGTTTATTAAATTGTTTATATTTAAATTACTTTAGAAGACACTTTTTTATTTAATACAGTAGTATGTTCGTCCTAAGTCTTTTTATACTACAATTAAAATATTTATCTTCTAAATCTTCTCTCTGAATTTAAGAAGATTTACATTTTGCGGTTGTCACCATGGTGCAACTTCAGAAAAAGTTCTTACTAGTTTTTTCTTTCATGCTTCCTAGACCCCAAAACCATAGTCAACTCTAAAGTTTATATATGCATATCGCTTTTTTATATGCATGATCATGCCTAATTTTACATAAAAAAACTTCCAGACTGATTCTTAAAGTTATATAGATAGAAAATCTCGGTTGAGTTTGTAATAATGAGTGAAATTGAACCAAGGGAATCGAAAAATTATTATAACTCCCTTAATTATAAAAATATTGCACCCGTTATTATACCTCCTAAAAATTGTACCAAAAAAAATTTGTTGTAGTTTTTGATAGCGCCAACCATTAGCTCAAGGGAAAAATAGGGACTTAAGAAGAACAAACTTCAAACTCCTTTAATAGCACAGTATCAAATCCGTTCAAAGTTATTATAAACCTTCTACTGTCTAAAACTTTTGTATAGAACAATTTTTGATGAAACAACTCTTGACAGCAAATAAGTCACAGCAACTGGTTGACCAAAATAAGTCACAGAAGAAGTGCATTGCTTTCTTTGTGGACACAATATTGAGCACGTAAAAGTTGTTGGAGGTTTTCTCTAATACTAAATTCTTTCGACTGAAACTTTGTTTATATATCTGCCACCCTTAACTCAAAAGGTGGAGAAAGAGGGGTAGAACGTAAAAATGTATCCAGTCAATATCATTGTAAAATCTTTTAAGTACATATGCCTGAACCTTTATGTTTGTTAACTGCAAATCCTTAGAAATTGCAAGGTTTTAATAAATTTGTTTAATGCTTAGCTTATGGGGCTGAGTTTTTACTCGAAAGAGCGTGGGATTCGAAGCTGGAGGCCTAGGTGCAAACAAATTCTACTAATTTATTTCATACACATAGGCAGCTTTTCAGCACCTTCGTGAGTAGATAAATTTCGGAAAGAGTCGGTTGGAACTTTAAAACATACAGGGTGTCAATTAAGTCTGGGTACGGTTTAATATTTCGTATATAAGGAAAATTTGAAGGTAGATATGATTGAGGAACCTACTCTATGTAAAAATACTATTTTATTAAGATATCAAAAAATTTATCCGCATCTTGGTCCGCCATTTTGAGTGTAACTTTTGTTTTTTTTTTTTAATAGGAAGGTGGTCATGTGATACATCATTTCAATGTAGAATTTCAAGAAAAAACCAACAGTGAAATTTGCAAATCCATATTTTTAACCGATTAAAAATGGCGGCCAAAAAACAACGAAATCGTGTTTATGATTTTGCCCCATTTTGATGTACTATTTTTGTTTTAATATTGATTATTATTCTTTTTGGATTCAGAATTAAATAAGCTATCAAACGATATGCCACACAACAATATTTGGTTGAACTATTCGAAATCAATTTTGAAAAAAAACAAAATGGCTGTAACTCAAAAATTTTTAATACTCCCAAATATCGTTGTGTGGCATATCGTTTGAAAGCTTATTTAATTCTGAATCCAAAAAGAATAATAATAAATATTAAAACAAAAATAGTACAGCAAAATGTGGCAAAATTGGAAAACAAGATTTCGTTGTTTTTTGGCCACCATTTTTAATTAGTTGAAAATATCGATGTGCAAATTTCACCGTTGGTTTTTTCTTGAAATTCTACATCGAAATAACCACCTTCCTATTTAAAAAAACAAAGTTACATTCAAAATGGCGGAATTTTTTATTTTTATATCGTAATAAAATTGTATTTTTACATAGAGTAGGTTCCTCAATCGAAGCTACCTTCAAATTTTCCTTACATATGAAATATTAAACCATACCCTGACTTAATTGACACTCTGTATAAATTTAATTTTAGAAATTCGCTCAACTCACGTTAGCGGTTCAGCTGCGTGGTCGAATTATTTAATTTAGTACGGAACAATGTGACAAATCTGGTGATTTAATTACTATTTCATTTATTTCACATTATGCAATTTATGGATTAAAGTTAGCATTAGGTGTTTTTTCTCTTTACGTTTCCATACATTCTGATATACAGTAATTCATTAAGTTTGTCTTCATGATAAATATGTTGTGTATCCATTTTTTTAAAGGAACAAGTTATACAACTGATTTAATTCTAAAAAACACCAATTACAACTATTTTGATTGTAGGTGTGTAGGTATTTGTTTGTTTTTTGGTTATGTTTACAAACCCAACAATTCACAATGTGATTGGAGTGCGCATACGTATAATTTTAATGTATAACGTTTAATTGTTCTCCTAAATCTACGGAAATATTGGGCAACACTTACGGTAATGGTCCCGTTAATCGTAGGCTATGCATGCTCACTCCGGTCATATTTAGCATTTTAACATTTGACGTTTAATTTTACCTTGCTGTGCAAAAACTCCTTATTGCCAATTGTCATCTGACTAAAACTGTTTTATTTCTCTCTTTGAAAATTTAAATAACCTTCAACTGACAATAAATTCTAGATTAACTTACCATTGGGTAGAGTATGTTTTTAATGTATAGTGTATATAGTGCCTGTGTATGATTTTAAGAATGTACTGTATATTTGTATATATATAAAATTGTTGTTTCTATAAACAAAGTAATTACATGTTAAATATAAAAGAATAGACATACAGTAGAACTCCAATTATCCGGATTAATTGGGACCGGACCCGATCCGGATAGTCAAAAATCCGGATAGTTGGATTTTTCTCGAAAAAAGGCTGTTTTTAGGAGAAAAACGTAAACAAAACACAATAGAGAACATTTACGGTATTTATTATGAAAAAACAATATCAATGACAATGTTTACATTACATAATATTTACAAATATTAAATCACTGTAAAATACATTATTTATTTAACATACCAGGCAGAGTCAGCTGTTTTGCTACCTTAAATCGATTCCGCGCCGCCAAGTCTCGCATCCGTTTGACTATGTTCTTATTCAAATCTGATCCGGATAATTGGTGATCCGGATAATTGGAGTTCTACTGTATTTCATAAAATTAATGTTTTTATTATTGATCAAATTTCATTTAACATTTCAGGCTTGACTGCTTTAAGAAAACGTACCGAGCAGAAGGATACTTTGGCATGTACAAAGGTAAACTCACATTTAGTTATGTTTTACAAACCTTTAATTTTCATTGTTTTAACTAAGTACTTTGAAAATGAGAGTTTAAAATGTTTTATCATTTGTAGGCTACATATACTCAAACAAAGTTGTAGGCTTTAGAGTAAATTTTATCATGTGTTGTCTATACATATTTTTTTCTTACTTCAATTTTTACATCCTTAGTTTAAAAATAAGTAGGGGTTTACTGGTGCTGGAACACACTGGAACGCCGTTCCAATATTGCTCTTTATTAACGTTTTTACGTCTTGTTTTTACGTTGCACTGAACCATAAACTCCCTCAATCTCACTCACTCAACACTAGGTTTAGAATATTACGTTTGTCAATGGAAAAACCTCAATATATCCTTACCCTACAGTGTGTTGCGACTATGTGAGCGCTGCAAATAAGAGACCGATGATTCAGAGTTTAAAATCCAGCAATGCTTTTAAAACTTTTTATTATTAACTTTTCGGCCTGATAGATTTTTGAAATCAAAATAAGACCAAACATGGTATAATTTGGACCACATTTAGTGATTAATACTTATCGAATAACTCATTTAACTTCACGATTAATTAATTAAAAAATAAATGTCCCAAATAAGAGCATAACACAGAATACGTACAAACAATGGCTGTGTACACTGACAAACGCCTTCACAAATACAAGGTCGAAAGGCACCCCGAAAGAGGAAAGTATTTAAACGTAGTCACCTGAACACCGGCCACACGGCAATTTAGCAGGTTGTCTGCTTGCGTTGACTGTACTCAGCAACATGAGCCTGGGCTTGTGCGCGGATGTGCCCTGTACATGCTACCTCTTGCGAACTGTAAAAAGCTAAAAAGTGGCTGGTCGCTTTGACGTTGACATTTTGATATTGTTTAGTTTTGCAACTTTTGAGTGTCATTAGAATAATTCATGAAAAAGCGCCTGTGTTGTGTGTTGTGTTCTTGTAATAAGCTTGCTTGTGTTAAATTGTTTTTGTGTAAGAAAAGTCATTTCTTGATAAACATAAAATGTGTTAAGGTTTACAGTTATGAGGATTTAAATTTCTGATAAAGGCTGTTGACTAAATAAGAAACATTGTGCCAAGTTTTTGCTTAGAATAGTTGTGTCTCTAAAATTTGCTATGTACTATAAACAAGTACAAAAATAGTTACATATACATGTGTACTTTTTTTATAAAAGTAAGCATATTACTTGCACCCTTAAACTCATTAAAGATTCGTAAAGTAGGAGTTTTAGACATGAAAATTTTTAAAAGAAATAATTTCCAGTGAGTTCCGGTACTCAAAAAATTACTTGTAAACCCCTGAAAATAAGTAAATTGTTGTCAAATTATTAACTAACACTTTTCAAAATAAGAAAATAATGGTGATTTGACAACTTTCATTGAAATTAATATTCTAATTTTATTAAACTACAAAATATAAATTCCAATCCCAATACAGTATTTATAGCCTACTTACAAAATATCAAAGAACCGAGTGGTGTAACTTTTGTAATTTTTGTCAGTATTCCATGTAAATAATTCGAACAACTATAAACCAAAAATCAACTATTACCCAGAAACTTCCCTGTAAAAAGATCTATTTCTGTAAAAAATTAGTAGTGCATAGTAGTTCTATAATAACACAAATCATACAGGTTTACACCTATTGCTGCTTCCATGTTTTAAAATATTACCCATCTTCATTAGCATAATTGGCTGAAAATTAGATGCAGATTAAAAAATTGCAAATCAGTAATATTAATTTATTCAATTTGAATCAAATTTAGTTGGTTTATAAACAATGTTATACTTCTACTAAAACCTTATACTGTAGCTGAATTATATGTTTGTTCTGTGAATACTTTTAAAAATTTAATATAAAAATGAATTTAAGTATGACTGCAATATTTGGTAGGTACTTCTTCCGAATTTAGTTTTGTACTACCGTATAAAGTTTCTTTAACTTAATATTTATATGTTTAAGGTTCGGGAGTTAACATCCTCCTTATTACGCCAGAGAAAGCAATCAAGTTGGCAGCTAATGATTTCTTCAGATATCACTTATCAACTGGTGAAAAGTAGGTTTTATTTTAACTTATTATTCAATTAGTTCAGTGTTTTCCAAATTTTGGTAGGCCTTTCTTCATAATATTTTTTAAAATCCATTATGTCACTCCTAAAAGCCCTTAAATAGTGTACCTAAATAGAGAAAGTGACAAGGAAAGCAAATAATTTAAAACCTGTCGTGTTAATTCAAGATTTTTTATCTAAGTCTAAATAATTTGTTCTTGTAATGAATAGAAAAAATTTACAAGGCATGTTTTTTAAGTGAGTACCATTTTTGAAATTTTAAAAAGCAAGTGTACTTTTCTTAACAATTTTTATTTCATATAAAAGCCTTTACCTTAATCTACTTCTCTTCATAATAGTAATCTATTAAGGCACTTATCATATCGTACAATCAGCTTTTGAATTCCATCCTCATAGAAGTCTGCCGCCTGATTTGACAACCACAGCAACACGATAGTTTTGATCGCATCATCGTCATCGTCGTGCTGACAACCTTGATGCATCTTCAAATGCAGAAACAGCATCTAGTTACAATTTCATAGAGAACACTTCTTGAGGAAATTCATTTGATAACAATGAAATAGTGTAGCATCGGTTATCTTTCACTTTTTCATCAACTTTCTGTACCAAGGCTTCAGTAATGACTGACTGTCGCCCACTTCATTCCACATCATGAACATTCGTGCCTCCATCTTCAAAAACTCTAACCCATTTTCATACCATTCCATCTTTTATAATGTTTTCTCCATAAACTTCACTGTTTTCCCGATGAATTTCACTCGCATTCACGCCTTTAGAACTGAGAAACCGAATCACACTGTGTATTTCACAGTGAGCGGAGGTATTTTAAATGCTCACAAACAAACATAACCATGTTTCCGTAATGGCGTCCGGTTTCTTCCTAACAGATGTAAGTATACAATGCGGAGACGCCAACTGTGATTCAGCAGCCTATTTTCAAAATGGTACGTACTTAAAAAAAACACGCCTCGTATAATGTCTTTAAATGTACAGAAAGTTACTAATATAAAGTGTTCTTACATTGTATGGAATTCATTTTATTCTACCTAATATTTTGTAAAATGTACGTTATTATAGCTTGAAAATAGTAGCATATTCATTTGCAATTGGTATGAAATTATCTTTAAAATAGACTGAGATGTCGGTAAGGTACATATTACACCATCGAATAAACGTCAAATTCCTTTGATCAAAGATTTTCACAAAAGAATAGAATAAAGTACTAAAAAATATTAATATAGTACGCATTTTTTAGGTAACCAAGTAATGGATAGTGAAAAAATCATTTTGGGATTTTCCAATGAATTTTGTTCTGTGATTTGCAAACCTAAAATACCTTCACACAGGATTATAGTAAATTTAATTGCTTTTCAAATGATATAACTCACAAATTGTACTCAGGCTTATGAGTGGGAGAAATTGCGCAATTACCTAACATGGACAATGAAAAAATCATTTATCGGGAGATTCCTATGAATTTTGTTCTTTGTTCCGGGAACTATACCAAAAATACATTTGCACAGGATTATAGAAAATTTAATTTAATTTCGAATGATTTAACTCTCAAATTGTACTCGGACTTATGAGCAGGAGAAATCATGCAATTTGCTCGTCTACTTTGACATTTTGGGTTGAATCGAAAAATAAAAAAATCTGTATCAGAGATATCCTGCAAGGATTCATTCACCAAAAATTCAAAAATATTTTGTAGCATATTTACTAACCACTTATCAAGGTGGGAAAAACATGTACTTATATACTCCTCAAATCTATATTCAAAAACGATTAAACTGTTTAACTCCGCCATTTTCAGATTGAAAAACTACAAAAAAGTGTATCTGAAGAATCCTACTTAGGACATTTCAGCAAAAAACCAGCAATTTTGAAGCATATTTACTACCACCTATCAATCTAGGAATAAAACATATCCATATATACATAAATTAATTAATTTTGGGTGTTGTCTCCATATGATCTGAAACGTAAAGAAACGAAGTCCTACCCTCCTCGGACCAACCGTTTTCAAGTTGGATCGAGTGTAATAGCTCTTATTTTCTTTAAAATTTAGCTAAAAATTGAGGTGAAAACTCAAAATAGTAATATAGGATGTTTGGAAATATTAGATATGATAAATACATTTTTTAATGTGAATTTATAAATCAAAATATATTCTGTTGTCTTGATGTGTTCTAGACCTAAAACTTTGATAATGAAATATGAAAAACAGATGTTTCAGACTCCAAATTTAAATTCACTTAAAATGTTAAATAATAATAGTAAATAAAACAGTTTGAATACAATTAAGTTTATTTCATGTCAGTTAACCAGCATATAGATTGTAACTTCAGAACTAAGTGTAGAGTATATGTATATTATGAAATACATTATGATTTTAGCTTATATTCTCAATTCTTTATTTTAACTTTTATAAATTTAAAATACTTTTTCTGTTTTATGAGTGATTTATAAAATCAAATATTATTAACTTTAATCTTTTACTAAAAGTCTAATAATTTATTTGTTTTCTAATCTACAAATTATTTCAGACAGTTACCTTTGGTAAGAGAAATGGCAGCAGGTGGAGCTGCTGGTTTCTGTCAAATCATCATTACAACTCCCATGGAGTTGTTAAAGATTCAAATGCAAGACGCAGGCAGAGTTGCGGCACAAGCAAAATTAGGTTAGTGGCCTAACTTTACATAGTATAAGGCAAGAGAGACAGTTACTAAAAGATTGTATGAGTAATTATGGTTGTTTAGACACTAAGACCATACCTACTCTTGTAGAGGGGTATAAATGTGTAATTTAGTCCTAAGTTAAACTAGTTATAAGTTTTTAGTTGTTGTAGCTCATGTATCACTAAAGATGACACCGTTGTTGTTAAAACACGATTGATTATTAAAAGTATGTGTGTGAGAATTAGTGTATTGTTATTATTTTTAAATACTACCTAAGATAAACACGTGCTGATTGTGTACCGATCATTTACTTTACCAATACAAATTTTATTGTTTTGATTCAAATTCTTATATACTTTGACAGTTTGTTGGATATTTTATAACTTAATTTTTTACATCAGACTATTAAACAAATTAATTATCAAATTGACTATAACCTAAGTATAACTTGGAAAGTCTTTATATTAAAATCCATATTAAAACATTCTCTTATTCATTGAACAACATAAATATATTTATTATTTCAATGACATGTAATAATTGTATTTAACTCAACTACTATTATTTAACTTTTTAATTGAAAAACCTTATTTGTTTCCTACATTTGTTTTCAGAAGGTAAAACTGTCCCTAAAATCTCAGCCACATCTTTAGCCCTGGATTTGTTGAGATCGAAAGGAATTTTTGGTTTATACAGAGGAATCGGTGCTACTATGCTTCGAGACGTTTCTTTCTCCGTCGTCTACTTCCCACTCTTTGCTCGACTAAATGCTCTGGGACCTCGCAAGTCTGACGGATCAGGTAACATACTATCAAATATCATCCTATATATACAAACAAACAAATCAGTTTAGACACTTGGTTTCAGCGGAAACCCTACTATTTGGAACCTAAAGAATCTAAGGAAAACATACATACCACATGGGTGGATTGTTACAACTTTTGTAGTGATAATAATCTTATAAAAAAGTGTTTCCATGGAATATGTACAGTAGAACTTCGGTTATCCGAGTTTCCATATTAACCAAAGCAAATTTAAAAAAAAACTTTTGTCAAAATCAATTCTGATAAATCTATATAAAAGCCAAATCCACCGACTCACTGATCACGATTTCTCTAAAACTACTGAATGGATTGGAATAAAATTTAGTATGTAGCTTCCTCTAGGGCCAAAGGTGCTCACTAAAAAAGGTTTTAAAAAAATTAAAAATTTTAGGGGGGTTTGGGAGGTCAAAGTTACTAAATCACGATTTCTCTAAAACTACTGAACAGATTGGAATGAAATTTGGTATGTAGCTTCCTTTAGGGCCGTAGGTGCTGATAAGAAAGTGTTTTAAAAAATTCAAAATTTTAGGGGAGTAGGCGGTCAAAGTTACTAAATCATGATTTCTCCAAAACCACCGAACGGATTGGAATGAAATTTGGTTGTAGCTTCCTCTAGGGCCCTAGGTGCTCGCTAAGAAAGGGTTTTAAAAAAATCGAAATTTGAATGGAGGTTTGGGGGAGGGGTTGAAAGTTACTACAACTCCCCATAAGAAATACATAGAGTAATTTATATTTATTGATATAATTTATTTGTTGTTAATATACATTTAACTTTGATTTGTCTATCCGTGCAAAGCCGGAGCGGGCTTGCTAGTTACAAATTAATGTAAGTGTAAGTTAACTGAATTTTATTGATTTTAATAAAAAATTCATAGCCTAAAAGGATTTCTCAATAAGTGAATTTATAATAAAAACTTTTCTGTTAGATTGAACTGAAAGTAAACAAAACTGTTGTTTCCCTTGAATACATTTGCATGCCTTACCCAATGCAATAGTATGGTGGCCTTTAGCAGTTAGTGAATGACGAAGCGGTCTATATCAAAGCCCACTAAAGAATACCGTTGCGAGGCGGCCAATAGGATGGGGGCGCAGCGTTGCCATATCTACTAGCCTCGAACACTCCTGGTATTTACCGCTCGAGGCTTGATCGCACAGTTTAAAGAATTATAAATGCGTTGAGTCAGCCGCAGTCAGTTAGAACCGTGGGAAGAACGTGACAACATCGCACTACTGCGATTGGAGCGTTCAAGGTCTCGGTGTACACAAGCCCGTCCCTCAACGGTATTCTTTAGTGGGCTTTGATATAAGGCCTGTTTACACTCCCCTCCTCGCGACATTGTATTTAGGACTCTCCATCCTCTCCCACGAGTTGTCTCTTCCCTCTGCTATTGTATTTTGTTCTTTTGTTTTTAGTCGGTGTTAAACTTTGTGAATGAGAGTGTCTTTATGAATGGAAAGCAAAAGCATGTTGTTTTATCTTTAAATCAAAAATGGAAAGCAGTTAAACAATTAGATGGAGGGGATTCAATAAGAAAAGTATCAAGTGATTTAGGTGTTGGGGATTGGAGACAAAATAAATCGGAAATTGAAAAGTGGGTATCTTAAAGGTATTCAGATAAAGAAGAGGCTATACAATCAAAGGAAAAATTGCGAGTATGAAAAAACTTCAGAGGCATTATTTTTGTGGTTTTTATTACAGTAGCTTACAGAATCCAATTTCTTTCATTTTTGTACCTTCTTTGTGTATTTAAAGCCAAATAAAATAGATTTTGAAGTAAGTATGGCTCCAAATCAGCCTATAACTATGTAAATTACATGGCAACTCGCACCTCAAAGGTTTTTCTCAGGGCCTACCGTGTTATCCGAGTATTTGTATCCAAGGTCTGCCCGCTCCCAATTACCTTGGATAATCAAGGTTCTACTGTATATTTATGCAAAAAATATATAATATATAATGCAAAAATATATATGCAATATATGCAAAAAACTTTGCTCTGGAATTTTTGTATTAAGAAATCTCAGGCACTATTGTAATCTATCCACAATGTTAACAGCCTACTATGGGCTTATACATCCTCACTTGAACTATGGAATCATAGTATGGGGTGATTGTTCATCTCAACAAGTGAAAAGGCTTTTTAGATTACAAAAAAAGTCAGTACGGCTTGTAGCACATATAAATAATATGGGGTCATGTAGAAATGCTTTTCGGGAGCTAGGAATATTGACACTTCCTAGCATGTATATTTTTGAAGTCATTTTATACATTAAATACAAGTGTAAAACAACACTAAATAAGGATGTACATGACTATGGTACCCGATTTGGAAGTTACTTACGTCTAGGCCAACATAGGCTCAGTAAGCACAAAAAGCTACCATCACAAGCTGGTGTAGCATTGTTAAATAAATTACCTGAAAGCTTAAAAAATATTGAAAATTATGTCATTTTTAAAAAAAGCCTTAGACGACTTTTGTTGTCTGGATCCTTTTACTCGGTGGAGGAGTTTATTGACTGGTAGTATTCCTCAGCTCTTGCATATTCTTGTGGTCGGGTGCGAGCATGTGCTGGAGTTTGTAGGGGACTGAATGTTGGTACTTTGATTGTTTAAGTTGTTGAATTTAGTCCTGTTTCTGTATTTATTTGTATTGTTGGTTTTACTATTGTTATTATTCTTTTAGAGTTTTATTATTTATTAATTTTTAGGTGCTATATCTGCTATTGTTGTTTTGGGTTTATTATGTTATGTATAGGACTAAGCTGTAGTTATTATAATGACGTTGCTATGCACCTTGTGGTGTTTCTGCTATAAATAAATAAATAAATATAGTAGATTAGATTTGATTTGCTTGAGGTAGATTCCTGCATTCAAGGATTTTTCCCACCAAATTCGTATCTTCTTCATCCCCTGGTTGCTGAATTGCAAAGAGTCTTCTCTTTCTGTGCTTCAGCATCTCACAATCAAATATGACGTGTCTTGCAAACTCTTGGGCCGGTTTACAAAGTCAACAGTTTTGGTTACAGTTCGAGACTCCTACTGCTGCTAGATGTTTCCTGAAGTGACTGTGTCCAGTTATGAGTGCAGTAACTCTTCTCTTCTGAGCTGTTGTCGGTTTTGCTTAATCAGGGACTTAATTAGCTTAGTGCTTGGTCCCATATTTAATCATTTACTTTGTGAGATTCCAGATCTTTTACGCCATCTCTGGTGTTGTTCTTTCCTAGCCCAGTTGTTTACTGTACTCGTTGCCATGGTACAGCTAATGCAACCCATAGGTGCGGTCTCATGAAGTGTGTACATGATCCTTTCTTGGCGAGACTGTTGGCCATCTCATTCCTTTGAACACCACAATGTCCTGGCACCCATCTCAGTTCTAATGTTCTTTGTGGAGAGTGTGTAGTTTTATTTCTGAAGGCTCCGGATATGTATAATCATGCGAGTCTTTGTAGACTGGACATTTTTTCCATAAAACTACTGCTCCGTATATGATTTCTTATCACCAATACATAGAACTAAAAGGCTATAGTTCCAAAGTAGTGCAATGAAGCGACTGTACAAAACTACAACACTATTTCTTTTATTATTATGAATTTACTAAATTTTGGAATAACTCTAATAATTATTTTCTCTGATACAACTTGCAATTGGAATAACTTCTAATATAAGTCACTAAGATTCTATCTATTTCTGTATAAATGAATGAAAAACGGGTTACAAATACACATTTATTGGGGTTAAAATTACAATCTAATTACAAGTGTTTTCTTGATTTAATAATATACAAAAAAGTGCTCAAAAGATCTTTTATGGTTCATAAAATTGTAATTCTATATTCTTTGGTGAAAACTAATTAACTGCAACGATGATTACGTATGTAAATATACGTTTTAGAAAAAACTTATAAATACAAAAATTAAAGTTTAGATCTCTACCTTTCCAACGGTTTTTGATTTATTGCGATTGGATAATTTTTAGAGGGTGAAATATTCAAAACAACCACGCCGTTACAAATGTGTTGTCATGATCGCACGTTTCGTGCGATCTGCCGGTTCCAGGGTTAAG
The DNA here is from genome assembly GCA_018207615.1 of Philaenus spumarius. Lineage (NCBI taxonomy): Eukaryota > Metazoa > Arthropoda > Insecta > Hemiptera > Aphrophoridae > Philaenus > Philaenus spumarius. Next base: position 504,109 of record JAGFPH010000325.1, on the reverse strand, counting down.
ATCATCTCATTTCATTGTAAAATATATTGCATTTTTGCTTTTAACATTACAAAGTCTGCAAATGAAATACTTTAAATTTAAAATTATTATATAGTTTAATTTTTTTAAATAATGTATAGAAATATTTTTTTCTATTATATTAATGTTTTATAATTTTTAGGAGAGGCTGTATTTTGGTGCTCATTTTTGTCTGGCTGTGCGGCTGGATCATTAGCTGCTCTTTCGGTCAATCCTTTTGATGTAGTGAAAACACGACTTCAGGCAATTAGTAAATTAGAAGGTGGTCCAAGATACTCGGGAATTGCAGATGCTTTTGTGTAAGTTAATTTGACTTTCCTTTGTATAAAACAACTTGTTCAATCTCGGTAGCTTCAATGCGACTCAATCTACAAATATAAAGGTTTCTCGCTCCTTATAATAGACTGTATAGTTATATTTGGATGTGATAGTACTTCACCAGAACTTACTAAGTGATTGAGTAAATAAAAAGCCACTGCAACATCAAGTCAGGTGAATTCTATGACAGAACTTGATTACTAGATTTATAAACATATGTTTTGTTAATGAATTAACAGAACATACTAAACATCTGTTTGGGTTTATCATTTTGTTACAAAACCTACTACTTACATATTTAAGGTGCAAGAACTAGCACTCACCTCACTTGACTACAGTACCCTGTTGGCTATAGTACATAAAACACTTCCTACCACATCCTAAGACAATTATAGGTAATAAGCAGTGTGTCACAGACCTTAGCAAGTCGAGTCTTATACTGTTGGAACCTCCATAGTTTAACAGGTTCGAACCTAGTTACTGTGCGCTAGGCTGCTTCCTCATCTACATTAGTCCAACTGACATAAAGTACAGAACAAGACAACGTGTTTGGGCGCGAAACAATGTTTTATCTAGATGTAAGCGTACATTAGTAACTATTAAAAGTTTTGATGCTGGTTTGTCAATAAGAACAATCCGCAGTCACTTTTTATGTCCTTAGAACAATAAATAAAATGAACGGTTTCGAAACCAAACCAAAACTTAACTCAAACATGGTAAGTAATAAATAGTATACATCGATACTGAACATGACATTATGTTATTATTATAATGTCCAGTTCAAACCTATTTCGTATATTTAAAATGTGCAAAAAATGTCATTAAGGCCTTCAGTTTCATAAAGAATATAAATTTTAAAATAAATTGATATTGAATTTTTAAAAATGATGATTTTGTTATATTGAATATCCCTGGAAATGTATGACAATTATTGAGCACCTGATATATTATTCAAATCCATTTTTAAATATGTTTTATACAAGTTATTTGACTCTTAAGTACTTTGCTGTTTACAAGAAACTAAGTACAAGTAGTCCATTACTGTTTTGTCTTGAGCAGGCTTGGATGAGAGTGAATTTTTAAGTTCGAACCGAGAGGAATCGAGAGTTTCCCAAAACATTTTGAGACAAGACCAGAGCGATTAAGTGTTTTTCAAATTTAAAAAAAGTGTCAAGAGATTTAATTTCAACTTAAGTTGTTATCTAGCTAAAACATTTGAATATTTTTTTCATCATTCCCTAATGTGATATTTTGGTTTCCCAAAGTCATAATTTGTCACTCAACTGTCTGCTAAACTTTGATAACTTTGAATAGTAAAGATAATAATGAAGGAAGAATACAAATCTAAGAATGACCAATTTAAAACTATTAAATAAATAACATCTAATACATAAGGGTCCCAGTAATTCTAGCTGGAATTTTTTAACACAAAAAACTCCTACTATTTTTGCCATTTGATCAAAACCATGCCCGAATACGATTTTGTAAAAAACTAGCGTTAAAACCTAATTTAGAAAACCAACTGCGAAAGAAAACAAGACCTGAATACAATTTGCCCTAATTTTATAAAATACATGCGTTAACACAAAACTTGAAACAAAAATTCCAATATAAGACTTACCGTCGCCAATATTCCAACTTTTGTCGTTCAAACGACAGCCGTTTCGGCTATTCATATATTTTCAAATTCTAGTCGGGTTTCCCTTCGTCAATTATAAACACTTACACCTAATTACACATGAACACACTTAACAAAAAACATTTACACGCACATACGAATTAAAATTTGATTCATAACGTTAGGTACTATACTGCACGGTGGCGCGAATCTTACTGTAGGTAGGCTATTATCACTGATCGACGGTGGTAGGGGGTTTTGCTAAGTTATTTAGTTGTGTTAACACGGTGTTAATAATATCAACGACCAATATTATAGCCAAAAAGATGGATTAGTCATGGTATGTCCATTATCGAGCATAATGGCAGAAATATTTTCGAATCATATGGAGAACCATCATGTAATGCCAGCAAAAAACAAGCACCCTAAGAATATCACAGGTACGTTGATGACATCATTATCTTGTACCAAGGCACAATGCGACAAATTAAGAATTTTTCTACATATCTGAACAACATACATCCGTCATTGAAGTTTACATCTGAAATTGAAACTAACTACAGTATCAACTATTTAGACCTAACAATAACTAGAAATGATAAGAAACACAATTTCAAAATATATAGGAAACCAACCCAAACTGATCATACAATCCATGCCTCATCCGATCATCCAGTCTCACACAAAATGGCAGCCTACAGTTAATAGTTTAATGTATAGATTAAGAAATGTCCCTATGACTAAAACAGATTTCCAAGAAGAACTAAAAACAATAGAATATATTGTTGTCCAAAATGGTTACATGATGTTCCGATTGTAAATAAATTGTTAAATAAACAAATCAGGAAATGCAGAACCAATCAGTTAACTCAACAAAAAAAGGATGGCAAATATTTGGTTTTTAATTATTACAAGAGTCTTGAACATATACTCGGAAATGTGATCCACAAACAAGGCTACAAGGTTGCTTATAAAACCACAAATAGTTTACAGAATCGTGTAAATAAAAGAAATAATTTGAAGAATAAATATGATGGCACTGGAGTATACCATTTATTGTGTAAGGACTGCCCAAAGACATACATAGGGCAAACTGGAAGATCATTCTACAAAAGATTTAGAGAATATATTCCTTTGGCCAAACAATATATGGACCATACAAGAACCATGTCTAAACTTACCAAGCATATCATCCGGCAGGGTCATAGTTACTTATGTATGGAGGACACCTTTAAAATATTGCATCGGTGTAAGAAGGGAAATTTCTTGAACGCATTGGAACAGTATGAAATATGCAGGAATTTCAAAATTGACGGTAGTTCTTTATCAAACGAAAAACTAAACTTCAATTCCAATGCGTTAAACGACACCGTGTTAACACAACTAGATAATTTAATAAAACCCCCTACCACCATCGATCAGTGATAATAGCCTACCTACAGTAAGATTCGAGACACCTATGATTCATGAATCGAATTTTAATTCGTATGTGCGTGTAAATATTTCGTGTTCATGTGTAAATGTTTATAATTGACGAAAGGAAACCCGACTAGAACTTGAAAATGGCTGAATAGCCAAAACAGCCATCATTTGAACAACAAAAATTCGAGGATTGACAACGGTACGTCTTATATTTGAATTAATATATCAATATTCGGAATGGCAAAAGCATTGCTTGAGTTCAATATGTGCTAATTTTATGAATTACCAACATAAAATCTATTGTAAGACACAACGGTAAAAGTCCAGATAAAAACTAATATTATTTAAGTTCATTTGATGAATTTACAGCTTGCAAATCTTAATTTAATACACAACATCGACAATCCACAAGAAAAAAATATTTGCTCTAATTTTATACATTTCCTGCTTTAAAACATAATTTAAAACGCAATGTTTTGAATGTTCATGAAAAAATACAATTTGAATCAATTTGATGAATTACCGGTGTTAAAATGTAATTTTAAACAAAATGGTAAAAATCCAGGAAAGAAAACTATTTGCTAATTTTATGAATTACCGTTGTTAAAGCGTTATTTAAAACAGAATGTCTAAATAAAGCTAATTTCAAAAAAAAATTGTGATAGTTTTATGAATTCCAACGTTAAAATACAATTTAAAACACTAAGGTGAAAGACAATTGAATTCAATGTCCCCTATTATACGAATTACTGGTGTTAAAATGTAATTTAAAACAGGGCAAGGAAAGTCTGTGGAATAAAACCAGATACGATTTGGGCTAAATCGGCATAACTCTCACCTGAAGTGTAAGGCTTAGAAACTCTCAAAAATTCGATAACTCATCCAAGCTGATCTTAAGCTTCCTGAACTTTTCGTAATGATTGTTATTTTGTTTATAGCTTTTAATTTGTTTAATTGCTTTTTGTTCTAGAAAAACCTTGAAAAATGAAGGACCATTAGCATTTTTCAAAGGTGGTGCTTGCAGGATGATAGTAATTGCTCCCTTGTTTGGAATCGCACAAACTGTTTATTTCCTAGGCGTTGCAGAAAGGCTGTTGGGCACTTACAATAAGTAAAAGGATCAAATGTTTTACTTTGTTCAAATCTGACAATAATTACTACGGTCATCCGGATGTTAAAGATGTTTACTTGTTCCATAGTTGTTTACAGTAAGAGATTGAGATCGTCAATTATTGTTGTTACTCTCTTCTTCTAGTCGTACACATAAGTAGAATAATAACAAAATTAATCAAATCATAATTACAAATAATTCGCTGTTGTTATACAATTTTTTTTGCCAATTTTAACAATAGAAGGGTTTTAGTACAAGAATGTGTCAAATATTAACTAAGTAAAGTAAAACGTTTTACGTTATTAACCCTTTGCACGTGTATGACGAGATTTCTTGTCTTTTATGCATTTTGAAATTTAGCACTAAGTCTGGGTCTAAGATTGGTTGTTAAAGCGCATAAGAATGTTTGTTTGGTCCGACAGCTGGGTTTGTCAAATCATGATTTTCGATCTTGTATTGATCGATAAGAGTGTGAAATCAGTTCGTTCTCCAACTTTAGAAGAATCTGTAAGAAACCTAGAAATCGCAACTCTGATAAAACATAAGTATGGTTAGAAATGAAAAAAACAATGTTTTTCAATGAGATTGCATTCTATTTGTTATTACAACGAACCCTAGGTAATTAAAAAGAAATAGAACTTTAAAGATATTTAGAGAAGAATATTTTTTACCTAATGTCATGTAAGTTGTAAAATAGAACATATTTTTTTATCGTGCAAAGGGTTATTTTTAGTGGTTTGATCTTTGAAGGAATCTTTTTCAAGTGTGCAATATAGCTACACACAATTAGAGGTTTTTAAGCTAGAGTAAATATATTTGATTATATGGACTCATTTATAGAATCTTTTAAATTTAAGAGATATTTGTTTATAAGTACTGATTTTCTTATTGTTTATATTTATTTTAATTATTAACTTAAGATCTAACAAGGATAGCTTTTTTGGTACAATTACTTTAGAAAAATAAGTAGTAAGACATACTACTATGTTCATCCAGTACTGTATGAAGAAAAACATAACTAAGATCTTATTGATAGAAAAAGCAATGCTTAGATCAGTGACTTTGACACTGATCGCAAAGATTAACAACTTTCTCATAAGTGGAAAAGGAAGGTATTAAGAACAAGTAGGTTAAATGAGATTGGAGAATAGTGTTTAGGGATTTATAATAGCTTTAAATAAATAGCTCCAACTGCAGTTGTGGAGAGATAAAAAGGGCAAATTGTGATTGGCGCATTAGGTATTAGCAAGGATTAGTTGGCCAGATGGCAGTTTAAGGCCGTAAATAATAAGGTAAATAAATAAAGTGCGGATCTGAGAAGGTTGAGAGCTGAAAGATGGAAAAGAAGGGAGGAGGGGAAATGACTCGGTAAACTCAATGACCCCTCTTGAGACCTTCTGCAGAACTATGACAGTGATTTAAAAAGTGACCGTACTAAAAAATATAGTCTTGTTAGAAATTAAATTAATCATGTAATAAATGATGTATTATCGTAAATACAGTTTTTAAGTAGACAAGCTGGTAATGTTTCTCCACAAAATACAGATATTCAATAGTTTAAACTCCATAAACATGAACATTCAAATACTTAAAAATGAACATGAATGAGAATGTTATAGAAAATATCAACCACACTTATATGATTGGAGTAGAATCTCAGATGGTCTCCGCTTAATTTTCCCATCATCTCAATAATAGAAATGAAATAAATAATAATATAACAAATTAAACTTAAAATTGTCAGAACTTAAGTGTATTAGTGTGAAATATTTTTTTAAATCACAACTAATTTCTAAAGAACTAATAATTCATTGATAACTTGTCAGTTTTCTGCATTTAAAGAAACAAATTGATGTATACACAATTCTTTACATTATTTATTCAAATTTTGAACTTAAAAGTTTTGTAATAAAGATTTGAATATTGTTAATAGTCTTTAAAAAGTTAGGATGGAAAAACCAATGGAGTTTATTATTTTGTAAATATAACTAGACCATTCATATCCCGCCTGGATCAATCAACTAATGAAAAGTTTTACTTTACTTAATCACTTAAAATCGTTTTTTTAATGATTTACTTTATGTATTAAACATTAATTTTATCAAAAGTTTAATATTTATAATTGTAATTTATATTTTTAATGACTTAACTTTACAGTATATTTTGTTAACCTTATTTGTATATAATTTGTACAAACTATATGGTGTGTAACTTCCAATTCATAAATGTCAATGTCTTCTATTTTTAATATTATTTTATTTTATCTTGCCTATTCATGTTTTATGAAGTTTTATTTGGAAGTATTTTAATTATTATTATCAATGTTGCCAGTAACATTTAGAAATGTAGTGTTTAGACAATTCTTGTAAAATTTGAAATAACTAAAGTGCACTGAAACCACTGCCCATTCTATATGAAATAATTGAATATTGTAGTAAATGTAAAACAATTGACATGATGCAACAGACTGAGTATTTGATGACAGTCTTTTCTTCTAGCACGGATTAAACAAATGAGTATTATTAATTGTTGATAAATGTTCAACATCACAAACTGTGTCAAGATATCTATGTATAAATACAACATTAAATTAGTAGCTTCAAGTCAAAATATAATCTTAAATCTGTATGGAATGATGCTACACTATATGGAATGCAGAATTAATTGTTAACGAAATAAATCTTTTATAAATTTTACCTTATGTTTGTCCTTAGAAAAAAATGTCAAGACCAGAATATCTGTTGTAATAAGTTTTATTTTCACTTTAATTTTCCACTTTTATTTCCATATTTGTCTACATTTTTTTTTACTTGCGTTCATTTTGAGGTGTGTTTGGGAATACAGCTCATAGCATATTTAATTCAAATTTAACTATTTTGGCAATTTCAATAAGGATACCTGAATAAAGTATAGTAGAAAAATATATTTCAATTGGTTTCTCTTCTTATTAACTCTAGAAAAGCAATAAATACTACCTACGCTTCTTACAGCAGTCAAAGCAATATTTCATCCCAGCTTTTAGTATGGTATAAAATATAAATGCTACATTGCAGAAAAAAACAATTATTTGTTATCAGATCGCAGGTCTGTCATTGTATCTTGTCTTGTTTAAAAGAAAAACAATTATATTATACAGAAGTATTATATTTTTGTGCTTGTGCCATTAAAAGTGTGTAAAACATGTACCATTTATTTATATTATATAATAAGTTACCTTATTTATATTTATTTTTCAAACTGGTATTGAAGAAACTTATACACATATCTAATGTAAACTTATAGCTTCCAATTGAAATACAGTAGAACATACAAGCAATAATAAGAGCTCAAACAGGAAAGCACATGGCTTGGCTTATTAATTATAGGGTCAGCTATACTTAGTTTTTAGGTAGTTTTCAACTTTCTATCTTTTAAAAATGTAATATTATGCTTAAATAATGTGATCATGACTATGAGGTACTAAAGAAAGATATATATTTTATGTACATTTTCAAGTTTTAATGAATGAACCAAATTTATGAAAACTTTTATTAACTTAAATTATAATAAAGTTTTTTCTTATTGTTTATATTTCATGGCAGCTACTAGTAACAACATATTTAGATAGAGATATATAGGCCTTCCTGTTACAAACTAACCCTATTTCAAACTAATTCTTGATGAGATAAATTTGTTTCTTCTTTAATTAATGACACTTTACAAATACATTAGGAAAAAAACAACATTTTCATGCTTGGATGTATACTGCAAGATAACATTAATTTAGATCTATATGAGTAAAAAATAAGGTCGAGCCTACTTCTAAAAATAATAAAATCTTAAAACTTATGAGTATTCCTAAAGAGTTTCAAAGACAAAATCTCACCACTCAACAATGACATCTATACTAATATTATAAAGAGGTAACGTTTGTTTTTTTGTTTGTTTGTATGTTGGGTGTAATCTCTGGCACTACTGAACCGATTGAAAAAATAGTTTTACTTACAAAAAGCTACACTATCCCTGAGTAACATAGGCTATAATTCATTTCGATAAAAACCTTTTTTTATTTCAATATTTCTAAATTTAATCGGAAAATTTTCTTAGGTTAGGCCTAGAATGATAAAACCAACACATGTATTTACATTTATTACCATAGCAACCAATTGAATAAAATAACAGATAATATAGCTGTTTGCTCCAATATTTCCATTAACAGCTGATTTCAAAATTTGAAGCAATTATTTTTGTATTTCTAGCTTTTAGGTTAGGGTTTTAAAGTGTAGACCTGAGCCTTGCTGGTTATTGTAACCATTATTATAACTGCTGTTATCAAATATAAAAAATAATTTGATTTGAACATTTATCATTATTTACCATCTTAGTTTTGAGGTTATTATTAATCCTACACATTTATTATAAATAAAACATAACATATGTTTTTAGAAGGTTCCATTGGGGGTTGGCGTGCGGAGCACGCAGGGTCTCCCCTAGTATTTTTATAAATTAGTAAAAACTTTCTCAATATTTAATTCCATTTGCCATACAAGTTTCTGATCTACTCTACTATGAGTGCTCCCACTGTAAAACAGAATTTGCCACCCTAGATACCGAGCATATCTTAAGGATGTTCTAATTATAAATCTCCACTTTCATACATTCCTAATAACAATTAATTAAAAAAATCAAATTTCAAGTTGATTCATCAGCCAATAACTTTATGCTAATCATAAAATTATTTTATCATAGAGAAATAGTTAATTCTAATGAAAGGTCATTATTTATAAACACACGTCTTTAAAAATGTAAAACGGTATTATGCCAAACTATTGAAATGACTGCATTGCTGAAATGTGCTTTAGAAGTCCTAACTATATGAAATCTCCATTACTGATTTATTTGTAAGTAATGAAGAATTAGAAATTTTTTATTGTTATTTATTTTTCAATTTTAGTATACATATCAGAAACAATTTAAAACAAAAATACTTACAGTGAAAAAACCGTGTAGAATTGCAATTATATAAAAATTAGACATTGAAATAAGAGCAAGTTTTCATGTGGGAAATGTGAGCGCATATTCAAAGTTTTAAAGATAACTTATTGATATAAGCTCTGATTACTATAATAAAATACGCACATGCTTAACATGAAAGCAGAATAAATCTGTAAGGAAATCTGAAAAGTATAAAACTCATGTTGAATTTGCTTTGTTGTCAGAATTTTCTGATAGACAATTAATTTACTAATTTCCGTTTAGATTTCATGTGTATCCAAGGTTTTTGAATTGTATGAAATAATGTTGGGCCTAACTTCTTCAATTATATCTGTTTCCAATTCTAACTAACTACATGATGCTCACACAGTAAATTGTCCACAGACTGAAGCAGGTGTAGAAATATGCTGCTATACACGGTATTTCATGTGATGTGTTATGTAAAAGGAAATTTCGGTATAACTTTGAATTTTACTTGCTTATAAAACAACACACTTATTGCCTATTTATTAACTAATAAGCCCTCTTGAAAAATCACAGGCAGATTAATTAGATACACATCAGAAATACATCACTTAAAATAATTCGACCACGCAGCTGAACCTCTGGCGTGAGTTGAGCAAATTTCCAAATTAAGTTTATAGGCCTATGTTTTAGGGTTTCAACCAACAATTTAGAAAATAGGTCTATTCACGACGGTGCTGAATAGCTACAAAATGGTTCGCACGCCAGTCCGCATATTGGGAGTATCTTCAACACAAAATGCATTGCGTGCTTCACACGCCAATCACCGTACTGTATTGGGAATATTTTCAATACACAATCCATTTGCATGCTTCGCACGCCAACCCCTCGGTAGAATCCACCACATGGCTTTGAACCGGGTACTTCTATGGTATTTTACGTTTTGGGATCGATTTTGGAGGAACCAAGAGAGCTATAAGGTCGCGTAAAAAAACAAAATGTGCAGAATAACATCCTACATTTATATTTGTAGAAAAAACTCAAAAACAAATTCATTCTCGTAGGAAAAATCTAAAAAAATAGTTACTTCCGGTCAAAAAAACATGCTTCCGATTGCTGGATTTTTTTGGCTACGAACTTGTCCGAGTGACGTAGACAACCAACATGTGTACCAAATTTGAACCAAATCGGACTTAAAATGAGGCCGCTAGAGTAGAACACATATATACATTTTGTGATTTCTAATGACACCCCAAAACGTGTTCTGAGGACCATGATCGGTGCTCATTTGCTACTCCCGTCCTTGGGTCTTACCATAAGGGCCACTGCAATAGCTCATTTTTCCTATGGAAATTCACTAAAAATACTTAAAAACAACAGACTTTATCTGTGCCTACCTAACTATGCTGACGGGGATTTTAACTTGGTAAATGTGCATGTAATAAGGATTACAAAACTGTAGGCCTATTTGTTAAAACTTTGTATTTATATACGTTAATATACATTTAAATAAAGATAAAAATATTATCTTTTAATTGCTTTTTATTTCCTATTGACAGATCAAATGATTTAGAAGTTATTATATTATAGCGAAGAAATTAATAATCTAATATGTTTATATGTTATAAAGTTAAACGAATAGGTATCTCTTCTTTAAATTTGTATCAACGAATATATTGATGATAAAAGGTTGTATTTATATGCAGTTTATAACCTTGAAGCAAATTTTATAACATATTTTAGCATCCAAAAAAAAACTTATATTTAAAAAAATCCACTTCACAAAAAGTTATGATTGAAGTTGTAAACATAACCCCAAAGTATAATCTGTGCTGGATTTTGTTTAAGTACTACAGATGATGGCTGTTATATTATGTTACTCATGTACGGACATACACTCGCTTTTATAGGAGTTGATATTTAAAATTGTGATTTTTGCTATAAATAGAAAATTCTTATCGACTACTATTATAGTTACATAAACAAAACCTCTTTGGACATATTAGCAATATGGACATAAATCATTTCAATATTTTAATACCTATTTTTCTGTCTAGTGTATTATTTGTCAGTGATAATCATAGAATTTTATAAATAAAACGTAAGACTTTTTGTACCGACATTTGCTTCGGCTGTTAAAATTTTAGTGCAGTAAAAATGTGAGTTTTAGTGTAAAAATGCATATTAAAATGTTTAAGTGTTAAATGATTTATTTGAAAAAATGTATTCAATGTCTAGAACCATGTAGATTGATGAGCACGGAAAATTGTTTACCTAAATTAGATGCTTTTGTATCAGAGCTAATAGATGCTGGAATCAAATATCATTAATCATTGTAGAAAGTAAATGATTTTCTGTAATATTTATATTCCAATGTTATCACTACAATTTATGAAAACATAGACTAAGAATGTTTTATTTTACAATTTCTTTTCAGTATTTAAATTAACAACAGCAGTCTTAACATAATAATTAAAGTAATTTTTACAATTAAATAGAAAATAGCTTAAACTTTACTCTAACTATAGTGGGGATGGAGAACTGGGAGGTATGGAATATCCTGCAGGAAGGGAGGTTTGTAAAATATTTGAAATTTTAACTTACATTACAGAAATGAATTTTAAAACAATCTTGAGCTCTTGAAATCACTTGGGATACGTGAAAATTGCTGTGCTATGATTTTATATTTAGCTAATTGATTTGTATTTGAATGGGGGAGATTTTAACCTCCAAAACTCCTCTCTGGTTTCCTTATGGAACAGAAAATGTCCAAGAATTTCTCCAGCAACTGGATTTGAAAAGATATCAGTTATAAACACAATATTAAATATTATTTATTCCATTTATCCTTATAGTTAATATCAAATACTGGTACGCATCGTTAATTAGTGGGGAAGCAGCTGTACGAAGATAATCTGCTAAATTTCATGATTAAATTAAACAATTTTAAAGTGTTGAGAAATTAATTTAATTATAAAGGCTCATGAAGTTAGCCTATTATTATTTAAACTGTATTTTTTTATTTCATTCGTCAAACCATTCGGCTAAGAAAAGTTTTAACTGACAAAATTTTGGGAAAAAACATTAGTGGAAAGTACTCTTACTACTGTACATAATGTAATTGATTTGTACACTATCAGTTTTCATATCTTGAAAAATTGGCTTTGTATTTCTAAATTGCATGTTGTTTTAATGGTAGTACGATTTTCAATATTGTACCTATGTTAACTGTGTACATTTTTAATATTTTTGTTGAATTTTTGTTTTATAAATTTATATATTTTTAAAAGACATTTTGTTTCTTTGTGATCATTTATTTTTGTTACTGTTTTAATCATATATCTGTAAGTAAGAAAAGACATTGTTTTGTTAATGTAGCTGTTATTTGTTGCAATTGAATGACAGAAAAATGAATTAATCTTGCCTTATAAATAGTAGGTAGTTAGAGAAAAGCGCTTGTGTCTCTGAGATTATTAAATATGAATTACTGTATTGTAAAATTGCCTACCACAAACTCTCTATAGCTTTTAAAAAAAATTTACAAATATTTTGTCACAACATAATTTAGTATTTCTGTTTTATTATTACTAATATTTAAGGAGCAGAAATTATAATTAATTGTAAAATTACCTGTCAAAGAAAGTATGAAAAATGTATTTACTTTGAAAGCCCTTTTACTAATTAATACTAGAAAACTGTTCTTTAATTTAGCACTTTTTAAAGTAATACGGTCCAGTACCATTAAATCTATAAAATTTGTATTTAAACCTATACTATCTTATAATTTACTTTAGGTAGTTTACTGAGCAATAAAGTGTCCAGATTATAATAACAAATAATAAGGCAAATATTTTAACCACTATACCCTTTTTTTAAACTTTGTTTATAAAACATATTTCTGAGAAACGTAAAAAAAATTTCTCTTGAAGCACATTTCAATGCAACTCAAGTTTTTTAATTAAATTTGTCTTGCCTACTTGCATTTTGTTCTGGGACCGGATCTATAAATTCTGTGTCTCTTGCAAGAATTAACAAACTATTCAACACGCTTTTTTTTTCTCTAAGTCTTATCATAATATTGATAGTTAGTTTTCCTATGTTGCTCTATTGTACTTTGCAGGTACCTCTTTATACTATCTAGAATGAAGAACCATCATTCAATGGTCACTGGCAAAGTTGTAAGAATAGATGGCCTCTTCAAGGCACTGAAATGAAACGTGTTCTAATATTTGTGTTTCAAAAACTCTAGCTGCGCTAAGTATTATGTTATTACTATAAATTTATTTTTGTAGGAATGGAAAACCTTATTGTTCCCCTAATCCCTGCAGGCCTCCCCACATTGTGGGTAATACAGTCAGTCGTGTTTTCTCCAAATACATTTTGTATCCCCCTCCCCTATTCAATGAGTAATTTTACAAAATATTGGTGTTGTGCAATGTCTAAACTAAGCTTTTGAGTAATTCATCAACTTGAGCCTCTAAACCAAACATAATCATTTCTACATTTATTTTACAAGTAAGTAATTCATTCAATGCAAATAAAAAGGTGGGCACTTCAGAACAAAATCTACATTAGCTTCTGTTAGAGTAGTAAACTGACACTCTTTTCAAAACCATATTATGACATTAATTATTGTTGTATTGTGCTTGCAACATCGGTTGTAATTAATTTTTGTGAGTTTTTAATTTTTAATAAAATATTACTTTAATCTCAAGATAGTTTTAAAACAAATCTCAATCTGTGTTGTTATTTTTACTATTGCTCATTTATTTTAATGTATTTAGTTGAGAAAAACTAATTATTAATCAACTTAATGTACATATTTTGTGAACTTCTAATGCTTAGGCTATCGTTTACTGTAAATTTTGCCTTAATTTTAGGCCTATTTATTTACTAATGGACTGTATGTTTAAAAAGTAATTATGTATTTTTTGTTAATATCTGTTAATAAAATGTTGCCATTTACAAGAATGTTGTTTTATTTATAACTAGTGGACCCGCCAATGCTTCGCTATTGCTATTGCTTGATTTACCTAACCTAAAATTATATTCAGTTTTTGATCCAAATCAGTTGTTGATCAAAATCAGCTGTTTTAAGCTTTTCATACGAACAGCTGTTTTTTGTGCCCCTGATAAAATCAAAAGAAATCTTTCTTCTTCTTCCTTAAGATTGACCTCCCATAAGATTAACATTGAAACTTTGAGGGCCACTGGGGCGTAGCCCTAATGTCCTAGGACTTCGGTAAATGGCCTAAAACCTTCCCAGGGTTAACCTGTGTTACTATGCAAAATTTCAAAGCAATCGGATGGACGGTTTGGTAACGCATAAAGGACAAACATACAAACAGACGGACATACATTGAATTTTATATATATAGATTTCTAGTATATATGGTAAGTTTGGACTAAAAGTATCAAAAAATAATTCAACCACACTGCTGATGTGAGTTATGCGAATTTCCAAAATTAAGTTTATAAATGATTTTAGGGTTTCAACCAACTATTTCGGAAATTGGTCTACTCACGAAGGAGCTAAATAGCTGCCTAAGTGTACAATATATATTAGTAGAATTTGTTTGCACCTAAGCCTCCAGCTTCGACTCATGTGCTGTTTTGTTCCACTCGCAGCGGAAAAACACGCTTTGTGAGTTTGCACCTCGACTTTGCGGCCTCGGATCAGCAGATGCCGACACGGTAAAGTCCCTCTCATGGATTAAACCATTTACTTTTATGTTTTAATTTATTTTGGGGAAACCAAGCGAGCCATATGGTCATATAAAGACAAAATGTCCAGAATAATATGCTACATAAATTTTTTAGATAAAACTCCAAAAAGTTTCATTCTAGCATGAAAAATCTCACAAAACAGTTACTTCCGGTCAAAATACGTGCTTCCAGTTATTGGAATTTTTTGGCTAACGAACTTATCCAAGCGACATAGACAACCAATGTGTGCACCAAATCTGACTTAAAATGCAGCCGTTAGAACGTGCGAAAACGTATATAAAATTTTGAATGACATCGCAAAATGTGTTCATTTACTACTCCCGACCTTAGATCTTACCACAAGGGTTACTTAATTGGTCATCATTCCTTTGGAAATTTGCTAATAATAACTTATACCTAGAGAAGCAGCCTCTAGTTTTTTATGTTATTTAACAGCACCTTAAAGTTGTGCACCTTTTTTATCTTGACA
>JAGFPH010000325.1:477289-488478 GCA_018207615.1 Philaenus spumarius | reverse complement strand
TTTTTACTAAAGATTTTTTAGTACTTTATATAATTTTAACATACTGCTGGAGATGTCTTCATGAAGAAAAACTGTTTCAGCTGCTTGTGTTATTACATCAAACTGGAGGAAAGAAAGTCACCTCAGTTTTTGTAACATCGGGGAGAGGGGGGGGGGGCTCAATCAAGTTCCCTGACCGTAGGAACCCTGAAGATAAGTGATACAAAGGGAAAAAAAATAAAACAACAATCATATAACACTGTTATGTATTTCTGAAATAAATTTTACATATTTACAAGTTCTTACATGAAATGCTAATTAATACAATCCCACTGACTACTGTGCCTTGAGAAACCATCACCATTACGTCACAGAAAGTATGTATTGGCTACGAATTAATAAGATAATATGGCAGTAAAAACTGAATAGCAACAATGTTTTATATAAATTTAAAACTATTTTCAGAGATGCCAGCTACTCAAATCACATATAGTCATATATAATAAGTTATTCATTTATACTACATACAGCTATTTCTTACTTTAAAAGTTGTGCTTTCTACACCAGAGAATAGGCTTTTTAAAAATATTCTACACTTTTTGTACACATAGAGAAAAGGGAATAAACAGGTTACATGACAGATGGGTATATAATTTATGATGCACACAATATTAAATTATGATGTAATGAATTAAAATTCTATAATAACGCTTGCTGAATATTTCTTTCTACATAATAAAGAAAAATTTAAAGAATTAAATCAATTATAATACTGACTTAAAATTGTGTTCGCATTACCAAAATAACAATCCAGAATTGCGTTTTCAGTTTTGGAATGTATATGTTAAAAATAATAATAAAATTATTAGAAAAGAAAACAAATGTGTGATTTGACAAATATAAAATCCAAACAACCAAATTTTAAAAACAAATTTCTGGAATGTACGACCACATCAAAAAGATGAATTACAGATGTCAGAAATTATAATTGCCTTAATCAGTAAATTTACGGTTAGGATTACGTCCAAATAGAGCACCTCTGATATCAGGAATAAGTTGTTGGGCGAT
Source organism: Philaenus spumarius (assembly GCA_018207615.1). NCBI lineage: Eukaryota > Metazoa > Arthropoda > Insecta > Hemiptera > Aphrophoridae > Philaenus > Philaenus spumarius. The sequence continues at coordinate 487,431 of JAGFPH010000325.1, read as the reverse complement.
AAGATCCAATCGGGATTCAAGAGTGTTAGCGATCTTGATACGACCTCTTTGTGTCAACAATTCAATGCCTCCACAAGTATCAACAGGTAAGAAACTTTCGCTGTCAATCTTCAAGACCAAATCTTTGCCTGAAATTTCTTTATATCTTGCCTCTACCGTGCTGATTAGACCCTCTGCGAGGGACTGGTCTGCTTCTCGCACACGAATAGTAACTGTAGGTTCTAAGAGCTTTAAAAAATAAAGTTAAGAACATTATTTATACAAATATAACAACAATTTAAGTTAATATTTTAGTTTTTTGACTAACTATTAAGTATACAAAATATTATATGAACTTTCTGTTAAGTACATTGAAACCTAACTTAGAGTTAGTAATTCATTTAACCCCATCGGGCGCTTCACGGAGGTTAACTCCGGGTCACTAGATTTTAGGAGAAAAACATTACTTTTATTCGTCCAGCAGTCTTGGTATTCACTATGCTTTCTGAACATCTTTTTAAGGAAAGATAGCAAAACCCTACCTCCCTCTTAAGTGTTGTTAGTTAGACATTGGAGTGGTCTGAGTAAAGACTGGAAATAGACTCTGTGAGCGCATCGTATTACAGTAATTCCAAAGTATAGTTTCGTCAGAGCCCTAACATGTTACTCTGTTTCCAGAATATAGTTACTTGTGAGCACGGAGGTTAAATAGTAAATATAATTGACTCTATTATTTTTGTGCGTATATATTTTTTACTATGTTTGTGTATATAATTTTTTTAAATTTATATCCGTTACATTTTATACCATATTATTTCTGATTCGAACTGTATAATATATTATTATAAAAAGGATGCAGAAAAAATATCAAGAATATTGTCTAGAGTTTTTTAAATTTTTTACGTGTCTAATTTAAAAAAAGTACATTAACCAGAGTGGGCTAGTGATATGACCTTTTGAAATTCCCTGACTAAATAACTTTTTCCCTGACCAATCTTACTGTACCAACCATCAGCAGTTGCAAATTACACATTTATGACTAAATATTAAATTAAACAATGAATTATTACTCAAATTATATTTTATTGTATTATAATAAAAGAAATAACTAATTGGTTTTTGTAATCCGACTACCGGTATAGATTTGCATTGAATATTTAATTAATTGTTATGAAGATACCCAAATTCAAAAACATTTAATAATAAAACTGACATTTTTAGAAACGGCACGTTAGGGAAAATTTTCAAGGTCATATCACGGCAAGTGCATTAGAACAAGCTGCCACAATCACTCCCGTAACTTGCCGATAATTGTTTTTACGTATCAGAATACGTAGTTTTTTTATTGATTAATTTAGCAGTTCATATTATCTTTAATGTTTATTTTCTCAATTAAAAATTGTATTAATCTATGATTTGAAATAATTATTTTTAACCATTTTCCTTAGAAATGTTATTTTTCCCTGATCTTAACCAAAATTCCCCGACTTTTCCCCGATATTTTCAAAAAATTCAAATTCCCTGACTTTTCCAGGTTTTCCCTGTCGCTAGCCACCCTGATTAACTGTCACAGTTATTGGCTCAGTTTACTATGTACTTTTTTTAGTTTTTATTTTGATACATTAAAAGTTTTAAACTATCAATATTAAATTAAATTACAAGTGAAAAAACATACACCACGACCGGGAGTTGAATAATATCACCACTGTAAGCTGCGAAATAAGAATTGAGATTGTTTTCAAAGTCGTATACACGAGGTATTCAATCTGTTAATTCAATAATTACAGTAAAAACCATACAAGTGAGATAACATCAACCAATATCGGTAGATATCAGGGTAGCTCAGATCAACTCCCGGTCTTGGTCTATGTTTTTTCACTTGTAATTTAATTAAATATCCCTTGCTGAGGAAGTGTGTAAGCGGGGGGAAAAAAAAAAAATAATAATAATATCAATATTACTTTGTACTATTTGAAATAACAATGAACTAAAACTAGTTAGTTTAAAATATCTGTTTTCAACATAAAAGTGTACAAAACACACAATTTTGTATTCAATAAATATATCAAAATATAATTGTTAGAAGTCTTTTCTATATACCCGGGGGTTACTTCCTTGAGCATCAGTCTGTCTTTCAAAATCAACGCTCGATCAAAAGTTAATAATAGAAAAACAACTCCTTGATTATATGCACATTTTTTGCTCCTAAAATATAAGATGTTTTTATTAAATTTATGGATTTATTAAACCATAAAATTGTTTGTTACCAACCAAAATAGTGTGTTCTTTTAACAGTATGCATATTTATTGTTAAATTGAAACTAACTGCGCAATAGTTGAGTAAATTGCAAAACAAGAAAATACATTTTATGTTTTGGAGTACAAACAGGTCCTGTTGTAATCTATGCACTGAAGTTTTCACACTAAATATAGAAATATAATCCTGAAAGAAAATGCATTGTTAGACAGAACAATTCTAAATGATTGGCTGTTCAAGACCCAATAAAATTCCGACTGTCCACAAACACCACAAGTGACATTGAAAAGAATTGCAGAAGTCTATAATGGCCTGGATTAGTTTAAAACTACTAATGCGCAACCATCTGATTTTGAGAAAGTATTTGTTTTAAGCCATACAAATTACAACTGGAGCAAGAATTGAAGCCATACCACAAAACTAACCGACAAGGCTTTTCCACTAAATGTGCGGTGATAAGGCGATATTTTACTTAAGAAAAACAGTTAGACTAACAAAGATATAATGCAGGTAAATCTAAAGCAATTTGTGTTGGAGGTTAAACATTTCATTCTCAAGCATTTGAGAGACTCTAACAAAGTAAATGTAATTTATACTATGATCAGACGCAAAGTACAATTGCGAAGAAACAATCATAGCCATGTTTACCTGAACATGTTATTGGTGGCTCATGCTTCAAGTAGAGAAAGATATGCCAAATTATTTCATGTCGAAATATACCAAAAAATTTGTTTATTCGCAACTGGCTTTAAAACTTACATAACTTAAAATTTCACGTTACTTAAGCAATCAATTCGACATACTTAAATATTCTGGCCCTCACCTAGGCAGAGCTCAAAATCCATTTGGACACTAATGTTGTGTCACCACTGAGGCTCACTTCAAGCACTTATGAGCAAATTTTTTATTTCAACTTTTAATGAGCTATTTAATGTAAACAAATATTTCAACCTTACAATATACAACCTTTAGTTATATAAACCAAACAATAAAAATCTGGCTAAAAAAACATTGTATGTGAAATTTACCTGTAGCAATCCCTGTACCATGAGTAACTTCATAACTTCTCCGTATTTTGCTGGATTACGTGTAACTTCTCCCAACTTCTTACGAGCATCTTCAAGGACACTACTAACATGGTCTTCTCGTACTTTTAATACTTTCAATCGTGCTTGATTCAACATGTTAGATGATTGGCTGGAATATAAAAATAAGTATGCATATTATTTAAGAATTTCATGTTAATTAAAATATAATTATGTTGTAATAATTTTTATCATTCACATAAAATTAGCTTATAATTTGTTTCTTTGCTCATTTTTTTATAACAACTTTATGTTACGCTGCAGTTAAAACTAATGAAGAATGGGAGTGGAATAACTTACAGAAAAAATAATAAACACCATTAGATGGATTTCAACTCTTGAACCCTAGCATATGAAATATGGCCGATCACAGTTGTAAACTGGCTACTACAACATAATCTCTTTTTTGTCCAAACACCCAAACTTTATTCCTAAAGGCAAATAAGGTTGGAATTCTAAATGATCGGTGTTGGACCCTAATACTAATAAATATAACAATTCAAACCCTGTAAATGAAACTTTGAATAGGTAACCTATAGTAAAATGCATAGAGTTAGGCCTAGTTAACCAAAGACAAGTATCTATATATATTTATATATTCGATTTCAAAAGAACTAACCTCAATAAATTAATGTACTAAAATAAGTAATACCAATGTCCTGATCACTTAAGGTCTAATCCAAATTAATAGAATCATTTAACCATATGAAATTCTTTTAGGTTAACTCCAAGATGTAAGCCTAAATTGCTATGCAAATAGAAAACAATGCATTTTGATAACACAAGACACTCACATATCGAAGTTGGATACAATAAGCCACATTATAGGGGATAAACAGTAAACTTTTATTAAAAGTCAATTTTAAATCATACCTAACACTTGAAAACAAACATCGTTGCTCTGTTTTGTTTACAAATAAAAACACGTGATGACTGAAATATTCGAGTCGGCCATTTTGATAAATTCGTTGCTAGGCAACCGTTACTAAGAGACAAAGATGACGTCATAGCTCCATGCAAGGTCTAATCTGATAAACAAGCGGAAGAGAAATAGTTCCGTAGAAATATTCAAAACATAATTATAATTTTGTAAAGTAAGTTAAGATATTATGTAAAATAAATTAAGTAAACAATTTTAATATGTAAGAGAGAAGCAATATATTGTAGAATAATAAATTAACCAATGTGTGAAAAGGTACAGTCAAGTAACGCGGATTAAAATTTTGATAGTCTCAACCCCAAAACCGTGTAAATAGGACGAATCAGGAAGCTCAATCCATACGCGCCTAGAAGACAAACTTTAAAACCGACGCTAAAGGAGAATCAAGTATGGACGCCAAGATATATAGATGTGTTATTGTGATCTCCAGTTTTAAAAGTGAAATAAAGGTAAAAATTGTGTTTTCGGACTAACAAGAACTACTAAAATGATATGTATAACCTGGTGAACATAATGAACTAAAAATTTTAATAATATCCCAACTCTAACTATTTTAAAAGAGCTTCAAACTTTCTCAAGAACATTTAAAAGACTTCTAAAAGATTTTGTTATATATTCTATACCTAAAGGACTTATTATTTTGCGTAGTTAATCCATATAATTAAACTTCAAAATTTAAGACGTATTTACGTATAATCTACTTGGAAAAAGTCAGCACGACCACCCTACCCCGAGAAATACTTATATTCACCACAGAATATAGAATTATATTTTATGAACCATAAAAGACCTTCTGAGCATTTTTTTTTATATTATTAAATCAAGAAAATACTTGTAATTAGATTGTAATTTTAACCCCAATAAATTTGTATTTGTAACCCGTTTTCATTCATTTATACAGAAATAGATAGAATCTTAGTGACTTATATTAGAAGTTATTCCAATTGCAAGTTGTATCAGAGAAAATAATTATTAGAGTTATTCCAAAATTTAATAAATTCATAATAATTTCTCACTCAGAAAGGCTTCATCTAATATAGTATCGGGCATTCGACATGAGGTTAAAAATCAGCGCTTAGAATCAGATTATGTTATTCTAGTTGAGGTACACAAACTTCTGTGGTAAGCTGACATGCCCAGTGAGAGGTATGACATCAAAGTTAACAAGTTTGTTTTAGAAGTAATGAAACCGTCTTGAACATTGTTAAATGTTGTGCCAACTTGCAAAATCACAAAAACTCAAACCGCATATACTACAATTAATTAATTAATAATAGTATAAGTTTTCTGTGTTTAAAGTTTTTTTTCTGATGGTGGATTGTTTATATTTTTAAGTTAAAGAATGAGAAACAACCAAGACAGTCCAGGTTTGCTTTCAAAAAAATAATGGGAATCTTATTAAAAAGTATAACAGGACTCCCCCACCAAGCTTGTCATATATACAATTAATACACAACCTTATCAGCCAAACTCGTGTAAAAATAAGGCCACTATGGTTACCTTTAATTAAGCATAGTTTAAAATTTCACCATCTTTAAAAAGTTACATTTTATCTATATACATTTTTGGAGGGTGCTATTACCAGAGTTCAAGCCAGAACCTTAAAGAGAGGGGGAAGAGTTGTTCTTGCTGACTAGTTTTGCTCTGAATCAGGAAGCAGTCCCATTATTTTTGTTAAAATATAACCTTGGGCTGTCTTGGTGTTTGTTATTGGTAAGTAGTAAGTTTCACTTTCCCTGTTTAGCTTACTTATGTTTTACCTTTAGAATTCACTTGGAAATGAGAGTTGATTTATACTCTCGAAAGGTTATGTATTATTAGCTTTATAAATTGTAAAATAAATAAACAAATTTATAAATTGTATAAGTATGTTCACCCCTTACATATACCAGCAAGTACTGGCCACTTCCACTCCAATGCTGCACAAAACAATAAAATTAACTGTTTAAGAACAAGAGTGGAACGCAAAACTCGACAAGTTATAGTCTTCACTTAAAGTAAATTCCACAATCAAAAACTCTTACATGGAGTGGAATGATCACCTAAAGATTGGTAAAAAATAAAATTCCAAGGAAGTTTTAATGTTTCCAATTAATGCTTATGAACATTACACTGTTTGAGGAAGGCGTTTAAAAATGGGAGTATAATGTGGCGAACTAGCTTGGCAATAGTTACAGGCGATAGTGCTGGCATTTCAAAGACAGCAACAGCAAACTCTTTATTCATCCTCTCTAGCTTAAGTTATAAGTAGGTTATCAAAATGAAACAACAGAACACATCAAGTGGGAATATCATTTAAAAAAGTACAAGCGAAAAAACACAGTGTATCATTTAAAAACACAGCGAAAAAGTATAAATATTTTTTTTAATTCTGAATTTTGTTAGTATTATTTGAATAAGAAAATGATCAAACAAGTTTAACACAACATATACATTAAACAGTTTGATAAATCAGATTTATAATAATAATAACATTTATAATATATTATAGTTAACTGTGTGAAGGTCTAGAAATAAGTCATCAAAATACGCTATCAGAAACTTGAATGGCATAAAAACAACATTAAGTTAACATAATATGTTGATAAGATAAAGTATTTAATTTAGAGTAGTTGATTTACTTATATTCGAGGTGAATGATATGAGCCTCAAACAGCACTTGACTTTTTCATGATCATGAACTCATTCATTAAAATAATTAAGGAAACCACTTTCTGCAATAATGTATTCAATAGATTTTATTGAAATTTGATAACACTAATATAACTTTACATCTATAAATAACAATGTTGGTCAACATAAAATAACTAAAAATCAAATTTGGCATTAAAAAGTATAATACATTTTATAAAACCGACATAATGTGGGGTTAGCCTCCTGGATTGTATACTTAATGTATATATAAAGATTGCCTTAATTCATTCCGTCGAACAATCCAATGTATTTATCCGTGTGGATAACTAGTTTCGACAGTTATACCGTCATCGTCAGATCCTAGACACCATTGTTGGGAAGAAGTTGTTCAGCCATTCTGAGGCGTCGTCTTATTGTCAGTCTCATATTGTTGTTTAAAAGAATAATTTAATTAAAATTGATTAAACAATAAAAATTGATTAAAACTATAATAACACAATTACAAGGTACACATATATACTTAAAACACATAAACCGGCCGGTAACAAATGTTCGCTGCTTTTTTAAACCAACGTTTAGTACTGGCGAAACAAGAGTGGATAAGCCGTCAAACCACATCAAACAGGACGATCGTTTGACACACGATTCAAAGAACACCTAACCCGATCTACAATAGCTAAACCAGTCACATTTTTCCCAACACCTAATTGACCACGATCACAAATACACCTCCATAGACGACAACCTAATAACAATACTCCACATTTGTAAAAAGGGCTGTTTACCATCGTCACTCAAAGAGTTTGAGATATACGAAGCAATGCAAAAAAAAAACACCACCTCTTTTTAAACGACAAAATAAATTATTGCTCGAATGCACTGTTTAATACTGTAATCAATCTAAGGGAAGGGATCAAGATACACACCCCGTTCTATGTTTGGTCAGTTATCAGTGACCGCTCGGCTCATCAACTCTTGTTTCGCCAATATCAAATGTTGGTTTAAAAAAGCAGCGAACATTCGTTACCGGCTGGTTAATGTGTTTTAAGTATATATGTGTACCGTGTAATTGTGTTAATCAATTTTTATTGTTTAAATCAATTTTAATTAAATTATTCTTTTAAACAACAATATGAGACTGACAATAAGACGACGCCTCAGAATGGCTAAACAACTTCTTCCCAACAACGGTGTCTAGGATCTGATGATGACGGTATAACCGTCGAAACTAGTTATCCACACGGATAAATACATTGGATTGTTCATTTATAACCTTTATATATAATTTATAAAACAGACTAAGTCTTTAACACTGATCACATGTTATAGCCCCCCTTATTACATAGTCACACAACATTAGACCAAAAAAGGTTATTTGCGGGAAATTATTTATAAAGTTTTTCCCTTCACAGGAGTGTTTATTTTTAGGATCAGGAATAAGAATCAAAAGAATTCCCACCTGCTCGGTGGACAAATTATCCCCTAATACGCTAACCCCCCCTCCTCCCAACCCGATAGGTAGTATGTGCTAGTTTTTCTCATTTCACTTGGAATCTATTAGTTGGACGGAAATAATGAATAGGAACAGAAATGTTCCTCGCAAAATTTTACATAAAAAGTATTCTATTAATAATATGGCTAATAATTACCGGTTTCGAGTAAACAGCAATCAAAGTTGATAACAGATTAAAACTCGTAGCTAAACATTATTCTAATATAGTTTTTTAAGGCTAAGGAACAATTTGAGTGCAAAACAGATTGTTTATTTTGTAAGAACAAATGTGACATTATATTGGAAAAAAAGAAAAATGTTCACAAACATCAACCGATACACGAAGTTCGATCGCGGACGGTCAAAGACAGAATTTTACAGAGATACGCGAATAGAAAAGATGATTGGAGTGAAATGGTTTCTAAATGCCTAAACAGTATAATTTTTTTAATCTCAGCTTCTGCTCATTATCACAATGCATGCTACTAAAAATTAAGCTCTTCTATTTTATTCCTATCCACTGTTATCCAAAAACCAACCAATTTTTAGATATTTGCCTTGAAAAGCCGTATTTGAGTAATTTGTATCTACGCGCTTTAAACTGTTAATAACATCGAATGCTGTTTACTTGGAACCGGTAAATTTTAGCCAAATTATCAACAGGATACTTTTTATGTAGAATTTTATGAGGAATATTTTTGTTCCTAATCACTATTTCCATCCGACCAATGGATTCTTAGTTAATGTTTAGCCATTTTGGTTAGGTTTAGACTGAATTAAAGAAACTACAATCTTCACCAAAACCAAAATCACTAATAAATAGGGTATTGGGACCAGGATTGTTCTTTGTCTGGTATTTTCAAAAGTTTTTAAGAAAAATCAAATTTGCTTGTAGTTTATAGTGAATTTGGTGATTTTGCACCTTGTTTGCATATTTTCATTTTACAGTTAGAGCTTTTACGTAACAAGAACAAGGTATATTTCCACAGGTACAGTTGGCACACCTGTTGCCTCTAAACAATAGACCGCTTGAGTTATCATTATTATAATAAAACATACTCTGATTAAGTTAGATTGTAGTTGAATTCCTGAAAGATTGTGATTCTTTTTATGTGTTTCAGCTTACAATAAACAGTAGTCTATTATAAAATAAAAATATTGTCATTCCAATACGCTTCGATTATAAGTTGTACATTTCCGAGAAGTACATTTTTACACAGTACTTTTTCATAAAAAAATTTGATAACTCATAAAACTGCACTAAATTTCAGTTAAATAAAAGTGGCATTTACCCTTAACATTTTCAAAAATTTACCCCATCCACCCTCTCTGGTTGCTTGCCTACTTTACACTACGTATCCTGGGTTGGCCACATACAAATGTGTTCACTCTACTAATATAATACATGTTTTTGACAAAATATACATTTCCGAGAAGTACATTTTTACACAGTACTTTTTCATAAAAAAATTGAATAACTCAAACTTAAAACTGCATAAATTAAAACTTAAATTTCAGTTAAATAAAAGTGTCATTTGCCCTTAACATTTTCAAAAATTTATACCATCCACCCTCTCTGGTTGCTTGCCTACTTTACACTACGTGTCCTGGGTTTGCCACATACAAAGTGTTCACTCTACTAATAAATACATGTTTTTGACAAAATATACATTTCCGAGAAGTAAATTTTTACACAGTACTTTTTCATAAAAAAATTTAATAACTCAAACTTAAAACTGCACTAAATTTCAGTTA
>JAGFPH010000325.1:466070-477279 GCA_018207615.1 Philaenus spumarius | reverse complement strand
TTAATAACTCAAACTTAAAACTGCACTAAATTTCAGTTAAATAAAAGTGGCATTTGCCCTTAACATTTTCAAAAATGTATACTATCTACCCTCTCTGTTTGCTTGCCTACTTTACACTACGTGTCCTGGGTTTGCCACATACAAATGTGTTCACTCTACTAATATAATACATGTTTTTGACAAAATATACATTTCCGAGAAGTACATTTTTACACAGTACTTTTTCATAAAAAAATTGAATAACTCAAACTTAAAACTGCATAAATTAAAACTTAAATTTCAGTTAAATAAAAGTGTCATTTGCCCTTAACATTTTCAAAAATTTATACCATCCACCCTCTCTGGTTGCTTGCCTACTTTACACTACGTGTCCTGGGTTGGCCCCATACAAATCTGTTCACTCTACTAATAATACATGTTTTTGACAAAATGTAAAAGAAACTATAAGTCCTGTATTACACTATCAAATTTCTTTGTCAAAGATCTTTGATCAAAGATTTGATCAAAGGTTCTCTCTTAGACAACCTTTGACAAAATAAATTTGACGTGAGCCTACTTTGATAAAAGATTACATATTACACTATCAAATATTGCATCAAAGAAATTTGATAGTGTAATAAGGCCTAGGATAAAGTAAACCAGTAAAATGTAGATTCATCGCAGATAAACGATCAGTAATTTGCATTTACAACTTTAGCTATACTAACTGTAGATAGAACGAGATGTAAAATTTAAGGCAATAAATTCAACATAAATCACTAGTAACGTGCATATGTGCAAATTAAACAGTATAGTATTTTACATAGATTTCAATTTTCAGATTCAAATACAGTTATGATTAAATTTTTTACAACTAACAGAATCCATAATTTTAAAATTTATCCAGAAAAACAAGTGATTTTCTTTGCAAAAACATGGTCACCAGTAAATGGAGAACTAAGTTAAGAAGCTTTAACAAATTTAAAAAAAAACTTTAAGCCTGAAAAAACTTACATCTTTTTCTGAAGTTCGACTTGTTTTTCCTTTCTTTCGTAGTATTCCATGATCTTAAGGCGCTGGTGTTGGACTAATCTTCCCTTTTCAATGTTGAACTCTTCTTCTGCTTTAGCATCAATCTCTTCAGCTTTTTCATTGGCTTCTTGCTCAATGAAAGCCATCATATGCTTAATCTATTAATAAAACAAATTTTTGATAAGAGGGTAGAGTATACAAATTTACAACTTGAACATTTTAAATTTCAATATTTTTAATCTTAGAAATATTGAAACCTTAGGGTCTGAGCTTATACTTCATGTGATACAATTATAAACAGAACTCAACCTTAGTAAACATTATCAATACAATTGGTAAAGCTCAACAAAGTAAATGTAACTTATAAATTACTCGGTTAATAGACTTATAAATATGGTAAAACAAATAAAAACACATGTATCATAAACAGCAAAAATGTTTATATGAATTTCTCAAAAACATATTTTGTTTATTTTAATGTAGAATATATGTTCTTAGAGTTTTATCACTATTATCGAAAGTTCACGAGTATAAATAGACTTTAGATTCATAAAATTTATTTTATTAAAGCTTTGTCCCTACCATATACGAGTCAAGTTACCCACAGTAAGTTGAGAGATATGTAGATTAATTGAGACCAGGATAACTGAGCAGGTAGGAATCAAAATCATAGTCCTTTAAAATTCACTAGGTTTCCAATAGATTCAGGAAACTTTTAGAATACCATTACTAGTTAAAACATCAGCTGGAGACCTTTAAATGAGAAATTAAGAAGTGCTACCAATTTTATACATGTTTACAAACTGAAAACATACTGTGACTGGAGATTGGAAGTTATTTTAGCGTAGGTTTTTCTTAGATCGCTAGCCAGTAGTGGTATTCTTAAATTTTGCCAGAGGTTCTTCCGTCTCTAGGAAAATGACTAATACCACAGAACATCCTGGCTTACCTAGTAGGCCAAGGGGACCACCTACATACTTTGGTTTTTGTGAAGAACAGCGTGACTAAATTAAAGGACATTTTTGTTCATATTTTTAAAATAGACTCTTTGAAAGTATAAAAACGAAAAATAAATGTGCGACGCAAAAATTATAGAAATTACGAGAGAAGTAAAATATCAAAACTGCAGGTTAAAGCTCAACCATTTTGATAATGTTTGCACACTACAATAACGAGTCTATATACTACACTGGCAACAAAAAGAGAAAAATAACTATCGTACGGTACTAAAAATATAAAAGAGAGCCTATAATAACTGGTTGCATCAAATCTACCTTCAGTCATCTTGCAAAACAGCATTGCCAGACTAACAATTAACATTAGCTGGAAACATTCTTTTTACGAAAGTAAGAAGTTAGTTTAGTTCAGATTTTTTCTTTTTTGGTTACAATTCCATTACACAGAACAAAGTAATAAAGAATATTATATTTATAAAAACCAAATTTAAACTAACTTAAAGTCTACTTTTCACGACATATTTATGCCTATACCAATTTCTCTTTTTTTTAACAGCATAATGCTTTATATATATTATTTATTTGCTGTCAAATGAAGTCTCTAGTTGTACTTTACCTTTTATGTGGCTACATGTTTCACTGCCACTGGCAGCATCATCAGGCCAGCTACCCAGATGTCCTCTCAAACACTTTATACACAACACTTAACATATATTTTCGTACATTTTTCGTACATGTAACATAAATAAATTAATATGTCAAAACAATAATAATTTAACTTTGCACTTGAGAGGTACCTCATTCTAGTGTGTCACTTCCTCCAAGTCTTGACTTCTTCCAAGTGACTTGGAGTCGTGGAGGAAACGACACACTAGAATGAGGTAGCCTACCTCTCAAGTGCAAAGTTAAATGATTATTGTTTTGACATATTAATTTATTCATGTGACCTGTACGAAAAATGTACAAAAATATATATTAAGTGTTGTGTATAAATAAGTGTTTGACTGGACGTAGAAAGCTGGCCTGATGATGCTGCCTGTGGCAGTGAAACATGTAGCCACATTAAGGTAAAGTACGACTAGAGACTACATTTGACAGCAAATAAATAATATATATATAATATATGTAGTTCTAAGGCTATCAACAATGAATATAATATTTTAGCTATTAACTTGCGTTGAGATTGTTTTATTTGGCAACGTTACTAACGCGCTAACATTGTTTTATTTGGTAAATGTTGTTATACTCTGTTGTTGAGCTCTGAATGTTAATTATTCAAGGTTTATTAAGATAAATCTACATTTTGCATGTTTATTTTCAGTTGTTATATCTTTAATATTTTGTACACAATAGTTTTTTCTTTTTGGTGTAAGTGGAATTTGTTTAAATTCTTTAGTTTAGAGCAAACATAACCAAATTGTGTGATAGAATAAAACTTAATCACAGAATCTCACAACTAATAGGCCTGCCTATGTTTATTTAGTCATTTCAGCAAAAAAAGTCCCCATCTTCAGTGATGCTTGAGCTACAATAATTAAACTACGCTACAATTCAAGTTATAGTTTAAGTAGGCCTATTGTAGTTTGTGCAATACTGAGGAAGATGGTGATTTTGTCGTTGAAACATAGGCGATAGTACACTTCCACGCTAAAGTTAATATTTCTGTTTAAATACAAAACAACTTATTGATGTTAGAAACTTATATTAACATTATGGAAACATACTGCGATTAGAGACTGTAAGTTAGAATTTACCAGGCTATTTTATTTTGTTAATTAGGCCTATTTCATTTTCAAATCCACAAGTTAAGAACCTAACCTTCAAATCAACTAGAGTGTGAATAACTTTTGCCAAGATGTGTTTAAATAAATAAACGTATTACTTGTGAGATTCTGTTTTCAAGTTTATTCTACATCCAGTGTAGGCGTAAATCTACTTTACGACCCTCACCTATTCTTTATGACATTTTTTAAGAATAGTGCTGCCAACCTAAGCAAATTCTACTATTGAATGCAGGTAAACATACTGTGACTAAAGACTATGAGTTAAAACTTCAGTCTTTTTTTATTTTCATTGATTCAAAATACATCGATGTATCAAATTCATAATAGCCTATGTGCCCTTGTTATACACATAGAATTGATTCAATGTATCGAATCGTGAACATTGATGTATATCAAATATCCGTAATTTGATGTAGTAAACATTAAGTACGGTATTTATGTATTACAGAATTTTATAAGTGACAATTGTTTGTGTTCTTGTTTTATTATATGTATTTTATTAACCCTGGAACTTGCAGAAGGTCATTTATATAACCTTCTCTCATGCGCAGAAAGCAACCATTTCGAACATTAGCGAGAATTTGCATATAAATAGGGAATAATAGATAATTTAATTCAATTAAAATCATGCAATAAACTGGCACCATTGGAAAGGAAATGATTTAAACTTTAATTTTTGTATTTACAACTTTTTCGTAAAACGTATATTTATATACGTAATCATCGTTTTAAAATATGCATATTGTGCTACAGCTATTTCCGCACGCGAATCTGTATACAATTGTACTGTTATTTCCCACTTCTTCAACGTACAAGCCAACCTACTGAAGTATTTATATCGAAATTATAAATCTACGATTGGATTCGTCAAGATTTAATCTTTCTAATGGTGCCTTCCAATCAGATGTCACTATTTTACACGATTTCTGTAAACATTGCGATTGGACAGTTTTTCAACCAATGAAACAGCCCATTTGTCAAGCGATATTACACCTACCTACTCTATCAAATATTTTGAGAAATTTCTTTACAAAATTTTGTAGAGAAAAGACGGTGGGAATTGATCTAGAAATAACCGGTTTTTTGTTTATGTAGACTACAATGAAAAGTACATAATTAGGACATTGTAGTGAGAATGTCTGGCGCATGGGTTCCCACGGTATTCAAGTGACCTTTTCTATCCGACGGCATATAGACCGGCGACGTTTCGTTAGATTGATGTCATTTTGTTATTCAAATAAAGATAACTCAAACACTTTTGTGAACTAAGGAAAGACAAGTATACCGTTCTTTTCTTTGATTTATCCTCTACACTTTGTTATAATAATATTTCTTTTTTGGGTAAAGCATATAGTAAATCAAGTGTCAATCTAGGCCTAGTTTTGTTAGCAGTCGTGTATTTTGACCATAAAACTGTTCCTTTCAAAATAAGAAATTTGAAATTGTTTTTATACAGTTCTATTTAGAATTAAATTACAAAACTTTTTTACGCTTACGAAAAAATACAAAAAAATGTTTACTAGGTACTTGTTATGTAGGCCTAAAGTTGAACTTTTTCCTTTCGTTACTGAACACGGGCTGGCCAATTTTAGCTTTAACATTGCCAGTTGTAGGGTTAAGTGTTGTTAAGTTGTGGGAATGCATCGTAGCTTAAGCGTAGTCCGATGTCATTGGAAAGATACAAGTTGTGAATCGAGTTTAACTAAAAGCATTTTATTTTATTTTCATAATTAATATTACTTTAAATTTTGTTAACCATATTTTCTGTTTTCATTTATTTAAGACTTTTAGCATTACAATTACATATTAGAGCATTTTCTTGCTTATTTATATGTTGGCACCTCTGCCGCAATACTATGGCGTATGGTCGTAATGTATAACTTTCGCCCAAGTATATCTTCTTACAAGTTAAGCTCAATATTTATTTTAGGCTGTAACCAAATTGGCTACACTTTACCGCGCATTTTTAGTGTTTTATTTCTTTCGTAATTTCTACAGTTTTTGCTTCCGCAAGGTTTTTTCCCTTTTTATACTCAGTAGAGGCCTAATCTATTTTCAGAATATAAAAAAACAGAATTTCCTACAATTAGTCACGTAATTGCCCATACCTTTTCCTAACTGATAAACCAACCAAATTTATTACATTTGTCTGTTAAATTTGCAAATTTCAGTACAGACCTAGCACTAAATGATTTAGGCTATATAAATCACTGAAGCCTTCAATTTAGTGAATGCCCTAGTTCAAGTTGTAATGGTCTATAATCATTATTAATTGATATTTTATAAAAAACCTAAATTATGAATTACTTAAATATGAAACAAAACTATTACTTTTGAATTTAAAACAATTTCAAGCAATTAGGAAAGAATATTTTTTAGCAATTTTACTTGACTGACAGAATATGCCCCAGCCCTGAAGTTACAGTTTTACAATATTATGTTATTTTCAAATATAAAAAAGAATATTTACCTGTTTTTGTACATCTGCATCGCTAAGAGCCATTTTGATTTATTTTAAAGGTAAACTTGTAGATATTATTTTAATTACTTAAGGCAAAATTTTCACAAAACGTTCGCACAGCAAGAAACCCAACCCAGCAGTCGACCAGTAATCATATGATCGAGAACTAATACGCGACTCGTGATCACTACTAACACATGTAAGCTTTTAAAAAATTTAACATTATCGAAGTATTAAATTAAATATATATCTTTATATATTTTTTTTAAATTTACAAACCTAAAATACCATTTCATAGTCACAAATAATAAATGTTAAGTGTTTAACTGATTTTGTGAAATAGGCTTTCACTTGTCTAGGCCAGTCTAGTTAAATATGGCTGATTTCTTGTTGTGTTTTTCTAGATTTACATGAAACAACGTTATAATTAGTTGCACCTGTAAGTGAAATTGAAATTATGTGCATTTATTTATACAAAATTTAAAAATTAGTTGGCTTTTCCTTTTGGTAAGTTTAGTCTTATTCAGAAATCTTGTTAGAAAAATATGTTGTGATCCATCGTATCCCTTCTGTCACCTATTATGTCCCTAGCTGGGCTTGTTGAAATCAAATTTGGTTAAGATGTTTTGTAAACATAGTAGTCTTACAACCCAAAAGTAGATTTGAAACGTATTTTCCTGATGTCTCATCAATAGTAAAGAATTATTGTTATTTGTTAGTTTAATCGGTTGCATTATTGTACTATTTACCTAAACATAATACAACCCTACAACACAATACAGCCCTAGCCTTAAAAAAATCATTGTGACTGACATTAGTTTGAAAAATTATTAATGTATCTCTAAAATGTTAACTTATTAATATTTAAAAACGCTAAGACTAATTGATATGTAGGTATGAACTTAATCATGGCATTATTAAACACCAGTATAACTTCAAAGTTAGGCAAGATAATCTGTTCTTGGTGTGCATTAATAATAATTGATTTTTATTCTTGATACCTATCAAAAAGATTTCCAATGTTTAAGGATAAAAGTGTAATGATTTACTTATTTATTGACTTGTTTTGTTGTAAATACAATCTACAATATAGCCTACCAATTGATAAACTGTGCCTAGGCCAACAAGTAGTAAAAATCTGGATGACAAAAATCTTACAAATACATTAAGACCACGTTTAATCCAGACAGCTTATAATCTATAATAGGCCCTAGTCCTATACGTTATACATGATCTCGGAGATAAAAGTTGGAAATTTAACTTCAGAGATTGGCAGCATCACTATTAATTGTCTCTGTACCTACATTATTTAGGCCTACAGTCAATATATGGCGCAAAGTTACTATACTACCCTACGAATAAAAAAATAGCCTGAACTTATAGTCACACTGATTTAAATAAAAACCCGAACCACAAAACAAGGAGCAAAAACTATAACTAAACAACTAAATTGTAAGTTAAGTTTAATACCTTACCCTTATGTACATGGTCATCATCCTCAGAGGGTTTTAACACTACTCTTTATTTGTTTAATGAACTTGTATATAGTCTTTAGTCACAGTGTGTTTACCTGTATTCAACATTTAATAGTTTAGGTAGAATGTAAACCAAGGTTGTCATCTGCAAAAATATCAGTCGAGGGTGGTATAGTAAATTTACGACATCGATATTTATCGCTCTTTGCTGGGTATTAGTGCAGATGTGAATGGCCACCAATTCTAATAGAAAGTCACAAAACTGTTCTTGTTTCCTTTATATATACAGAAACTATATAGTTCACTGATGGCGGGAAACCATATTTTAACAATCTAAAACAAGTAGGCCTAGGCTATCTATTACAGAACAAAATCAAAAATTAATAGGCAATTTAACATAGGCAACTGCTAGCCATTTTGTTGAAGTGATATAATAGTGTTGCCAGATTTTTCTGATGTAAAAAGTTCTTACTTACCATCATATATTTATTTAGAAACTAAAAACAGCATCAGCTGAAGACCTTTTTTATAAAACTACAAGAAGTGTCACCAACTTATATATATGTTTACAACTGGAAGCATAGGCCTACCTACTGTGACTAGAGACTGTAAGTTAGAACTTCAGGCTTCTTTTTTTTAGTTGCTTACAATTCTGTTATACAAATCGACGTAATTGGTAGCAGTAAAAAAATAAAATGTAGGCTATCTTATTTGTGTTGTGGGTAAGGTTTTGTAGCAGCCAACCAGATATTGTGAATTCTGTTGTTCATGTTATTTCGCTTTTAATAAATTAATATTCTGTCAGGTAACCAACAAAATGTAATTTTTTTCCGTATTTTTGTATTTTCTCAAGGATATCACTCCACCTTTGTTTAATAGTGCTTGTATTAATGTTCAATGTAGGGCGAAATATTAAATTTAACAACATTGTCAAGATTACATCTGTCGTTTGATTGCATTCAATGTCGTTCCATATGTGTTTATTGTTGATATTTTACTATTCCACATTTTGTAACATATAGGTTATAAACATTTTTCACATATTTTTTCATTCATTTTGTTTAGGCTTAGTATGTTTCTTGCACACCTTATTGCTGTCAGCGAAGCATTGGCGGATCCAGGTGGGGGCTGCAGCCCCCTCCTTTGGGTTATTATAGTTTCGTTTTGTTTGATCGTCTAAGTGGCTGACTAATCAATTGAGTAGACTCAAACACAACTTGTATCGAATATTTCACCTACTAAATATTATCCAATCTCAATAAAACAAAAACCATTAGAAAGAAAACGTTTTAAACTTTAATTTTTGTATTTGCAAATTTCTTCTAAAACGTATATTTACAATGTAATCATCGTTCTAATATTGTAATTGTCTAAATCAACGGATGCCGCGCGAGAAAGCTAAGCAATGACTCAAACTCGTCACTTTTTAAAGGCACACAACCGTTAGACAGACTTGTTTTGAAAAGAAGATAAAGACACCATTGGATTCGTCAAGATTTTAACTTTCTACCACGATCTTCCAATCATTTGTCACTCTAATAGTTTCTTAGATTTGAAGTATTCTGTAAAATTGGAATAGTCCCTTGCAATTGGACAATTTTTAACCAATGAGAAAGCATATTTTGCAATCGATGTATCTATTACAAATCGATATATTTGTATAATGATTTTTATAACGATTTGAAGTGCAAGTCCTATATTTTTGTTTGATATAAGGAAAACCTGGTTTAGTGTTCCGAGGCTATCCGGGTATTTCATTGAAATATGTACATGGACCAACAGCGCAAAAATTCTCACCCGCCTTTTCCATATTCGCAATTGTAGGCGCGTTAACGGTTACCTTTTCGCGTCTGGCTGGAAGTGTAACTATACGTTTGCGAGAGTTTTTTTTAGTTTTAACATAGTGAAACAAAGTGAAGTAAGTTTATAGAATAAGGCTATTTAAAATTTTCAAGTATACAGTTTGATTCCATGAGTTATTCTCTACAATTTGTTACAATAAAATTCCATTTTAGGGTAAAGCATATAATCCTTAATTCCTATTCAAAGTGGGTGCTCGTGAAATAGTCCAAAAAGACGTTTTCAACACTGTACTAAATAAAATATTCTATACCCCCTCCCCCCGCCAATAGCAGACAGCCCCCTCCTTGAAAACAGGCTGGATCCGCCCATGCAGCGAAGTGTTTAATTATTTTTATTTTTTCAAACATAGCGAAAATGGCTAAACTTAACCTATATTTTTTTAGTTTTCTCGTAATTTCTTTCCTATGAAAATTCTTATTGGTTTTAAAGTCAGGAATACTTTCAGAATATGTCACCACATCTGCACAATTTTACCCTTTGCAGTTGTCCATTCTCTAGGACTACCAAATATCAAGTCGATTGACAATAGTGATGCTATCGATCTCCAAAGACCAAGACTATAATATGAATAGTGTGTTTGTGAATAGGGAAGTCTTCCTTGCAAAATTTAAGTTGTATGCATTGTTTTATAAATATAAACTTTTCATGTGGGTTACTATAGGCCTACAAATTTAAACACATTTTAAATTTATTTTATAAAATAATTTATTTCATTTAATTCGGCCAATGTAAGCCCCAATTAGTCCTGAGAACTGAGGTTTTGTACTGTTCATGCAACTTTATATAAGCAGATCTTACTTGAAGAAGACAAGAAAATTGCCTCACACAAAATGAGCGATACATACCTAAGACATTATTATTAAGTTTCAAGAATAATTGAAGGGGGACAGCTTATTATATTCTTTATAATACCGTGAAGGTTTATAAAGTTTATTCGCTTTTACGAATTGCTGATATATATACAATATATAGTTTACCTTATACAGTAGTCGGAGCAATTCTTAATATTTTGTAGTTACACTACAGCGCTGTTTCGCCGTTCACAGCCGGCTTCATCAGGTGTAGGACTCAACACTTAAATAAAACAATACACTATAACACTGAACACACACGATGATAACACGACATAAAAATACAAAGTTTTATCGGATAACTCCTCGTCAAATGTTTCATGAAATAAATAACGGCATAGTTACTACACCTGACGAAGCCGGCTGTGAACGGCGAAACAGCGCTGTAGTGTAACTACAAAATATTAAGAATTGCTCCGACTACTGTATAAGGTAAACTATATATTGTATGGACAGCTTATGCCAAATTCTAAACTAACCATTTAATAAAGAATTACTATGTACCTTTATTTGACTACATCAGGCGTATGTTTACAACATGCCATCCTGCTGATATCTTTGCAGACGACAACCTTTTTTAAGTAAGAACTAACTTAATACTGTGACTACTAGAGACTGAAAGTAAGTTTTTTTTTTAGGTTTTGGCACCTCTGCTGCAATATGGTGAGATGGTGTCTTATAAACTTTTCCCCTAAATCATATCACAATAAATAATTGTTGACTTTACAATATCTATTCTTGTAGTGATTAACTTTATTCTCTTGTCTCTAAATATAAATATTTATAGTTTTTTGTTTAATCAACAGAG
>JAGFPH010000325.1:438403-458872 GCA_018207615.1 Philaenus spumarius | reverse complement strand
TAGGAATATATGATTTGCCCAAAAATGAAATAGTATTATAACAAAGTGTAGAGAATAAATCAAAGAATTGAACTGTATACTTGTAAATTATCTTTTCATAAAAGTGTTTGACTTGGAATTATTTGAATAACAAAAGTGAGAACAAACATAGAAACTTCCCACTGATGCTTCCAATACAACGGTGTGCGCTATTCTTCGCATGTTACAAAAAGACGTTACGTTTGAATTTGAACCTTCAGATGAGAACATCATAACAGTGACTTTCGCACGGCCCTACACAACAAACCGTTCAAACAAAACATATTTGGTTTACAGGAAATGTTAGCTTGAAGCATTCTCTGATCACACAGATATCACGTGTAATAAGTAAGGCTGTTTATTGGTTGGAAAACTGACCAATTACAAAACGCCCCACAACTTAAGAACCATTTGTCCGATTTTTATTGGATGGCAGTTTCAGATAGGGGAAAGTGTGATGCATTTATCAGTATATAGATATAACTCAGAAAAAATACTGGGCGGGCTGTAGGGAGGGACATAGAAGAAACTGGAAATTAAAGATTGTTTCGGCGTATTTCATTCGCCTGACATTGGTTTTAGAAAACTCAAAACTGAAACGATGATTACGTATGTAAATATAGGCTACGTTTTAGAAAACACTTGTAAATACAAAAATTAAAGTTTAAATCATTTCTTTTCCAACGGTTTTTGTTTTATTGTGATTGGATGATTTTTAGTGGGTGAAATATTCATTACCTGTAGAGTTGTCAAAGTTGATATATTTCAAGTGTCCCGCCCCCACGAATGCTCAATTTGAGCAGTCTGACAGTACGAGGGTTAACTGGTATGAAGTAAAAATCTTAAGCAAAAAAATTTATAAATAAAAAAACTAAGTACCGTAGTTACTTAGGTACGGTATTCAGAATTCTCAAACAATAATTGATAGAAGGCCTTGAAAACTAACTGTTTCAGGAAATCTAGAAAATATTTAATACGATTTATCAGCAGTTTTTATGAAAAGATTCGAATCAGCTATTGTGTTATTTTTTGTAATGGCTACTATGGTAATGGCAAAAAATAAAACTCAGCATAACCTCAATTTCAAAGGTTAGGTTATATTTGAGCAGTGTAATAATTTTAGCATTACATACACAAGTTATTAACTATTAGCATAAAAACTTTTATTGGATACCAATCTTATTTCTGTTAATTTAAAAAGTTTATTATTTGTCTTAGGGCAAATTTTAAAACATTTTTGTAAATAATTAACCCTAGTACTGTCAGAAGTCTCGTTAAGACTCCTCAGCGCGCCGCAGTAGTCAGTTGAGTAGTCTGAGACAACTTGACTTGTATTGAATATTTCACACACTAAAAATCATCCAATCTCAATAAAACAAAAACCATTGGAAAGAAAATGATTTAAACTTTAATTTTTGTATTTACAAATTTGTTCTAAAATGTATATTTACATTTGTAATCATCGTTTAAGAATTTTTTTTAGTTTTCTAAACAACTAATGTGGTGCGAGAAAGCACAAGGAAATGACTTAAACTTGTCGCTTTTCTAAGGCTCAATTCGTTACTCTTACAGTTTCTTAGATATGAAGTTTTCTGTAGTAAACCCTTGCAATTGGACAGATTTCAACCATTGAAGAAGCATATTTTGAACAAGCTATATCTATGACCAATCGCTATATTTGTATAATGATATTTATATTGATTTGAAGAGGAAACTCTATATTTTCGTTTGATATAAGATAAACCTCAGTTAGTGTTTGGATTCTATTCGGGTATTTCCGTGAAATACAGACATTTGTTCAAATCAATAGACGAGTTATTCATTATGACCATTATAGATTTTTCCCACAGTCCACAGCATCTGGAACTGTGTATGATAAGTTCCACGGAAAGTGAGAGTTTTGTTTATTTGATCTAATTTAGTGAAAGAAGTAAAACAAAGTGAAATAAGTTTATAAAATATTAATTTTCAAACTTAATTCTATGATTTATTCTACAATTTGTTATAATAATATTTCATTTTTGGGTAAAGCATATACAGTCTAAACTTCCTATAACGACATCGGCCTTAACAACATACCATCTATAAAGGCGAAATTCTGAGTAAAAGTTTGGTTCTCATAGGAACATTACAGGAAAAACAATGAAATCTGTTGTATTAACACTGGTTTAGTCATTTTCTGGAATTAAAATTCGCTTATGCAGGCGGCGGGAATAAAAATGCTGCAGGCGGCGGGAAGTAAACAAACATTGGTTTGTCGAAGGGAAGGGTTTTCTCACGATACGGTTACAAGGCCTATAAATAAGTTCTCATAGAATTCAGAAGATGGTTGAGCGTTTACTAGTTATTATTTCCACAGTTGATTTTATGTTCTGGTTCTGAGTGAGTCATTGCTAGCACTGCAATGAACGCCATGTCAACAGTTAGATTGTTCTTCTCATTTGAGGAAGAGCCGAAGCAACAACATGTTAAAGAAGCTATGATCGTCTTAGAAAAAGAAATTAAAAAATTTTATTACAATAAATATTCTATTAAACAAAAATTAATTACGGACTTTTTTAAACAATGATTTTTTCTTTTATGTATTATGAATATATATGCTCTTCATATGTTTAAATATGTTTTGTACAGTATTTTTACTGTGGCACATATTTTTTTCTATAACATGTGTATATGTGTGTGTGTATTGTAAATACAGTAACACTGTATAATGTAACTACAAATTAGAAAATAATAATAAGCACTGTTTTTCCAAAATACAGTATACGTGATTTATTGTTAAATTTAATGTTCTGATTTTTCCTTGTTAGAAAGTTCAAAAATAAACTACTGCTCTGTAATTTTGTTTGGTTATAACGACCACCGGTTATACCGACCAGATTTCACTGTCCCCTTGGTGAACGTTATAAACAATTTTGACTGTATTCCTACATAATGTTTCAAAATAGATTTAATTTTGATAGCAGTCTTGGACATAAAAAATGGAGTTTTCTGAATTTTTAAAAAAATTTATACATATTTTTTTATACATTTCTATTTATAACTAAATTAGAAAACTTATGTACATTTTAAAAAATGTACAACTTTTTATGTAGGGCTGAAGTTGGATATTTTTCCATTACTGGAAATTTTGTGCTTCCTGAGCTAACAACTTTTCAAATTTTACATCAATAAATTTTTTAGACCTTTTTCTACAAAAAAAAAAGATTGAAGATGCTTGCAAAACTCACCAAAACGGCTTGGTTTTGCAGGAAGTTTGCATTGACAGCTAACGTTAAAGTTTTAAGTTTTGCCGTTGTATAATAACATATAGTACCAAAGTTACTCAATTATAAGAGTGTGCCTAATTTTAATTAGAGTTTTATAAAATTATTGAGATCAAATAAAACAAATTTTAACAAATTGTTAATAATATTTAACATTTTGTAACTTTTACTGTACAAATGTATAAAACGTTTTTAACTAACTAAAAGAGTAAAGGAAAAGTATAACAAGTTAACTGTAGTTGATAATTTATAAAAATTTAATTATATAGTAAACATTTCAGATGCTCTAGGCTTTTATACAAGTATTATTATCATCTGTACCAAATTTATTGTGTGTAAAAATTGTTGTTACCTCAATATTCAATTTTTAATTAATTTGTGTATTCCAGGGGTTCGAATCCAATGGGAAATATGGGAAGTTTCAGTATACCTCAAAATAGGTCGTATGGTTCACAAGGAGGTATCGGCAGTTTTCATTCCGTATTTGGTGGTGGAAGTGGAGATGCAAGTACGCCTCCTTTATTAGACCTATCTGAATTTCCTTCTCTAACAAACAGAGGGCAAGGGGATTCAATGCCTCAGCCTACAATGCCTGGAAAACAACCTTATGGTAAATGAAGGGCAATGTTTTCAGTTTCAAATTCTAGTTTTGTAGAAGTTTTTTCCAAAGTTTATATCCAAACAAAGGTAGAATAACATTCCAATATTACTTGATCCCACAACAAAAGTTTATTATTAACTAAATGAAACAGTTGAATTTAAATATTTGTTTAAAGAGACAAATTGCAAAACTACTAGGCTAGAAGTCTGCAGTTTGAGTATATAACTACTCGTAATAAGCTAGAGTAAGTGTTAACTAAGGGTCCATACTGCCAGTTGCCCTAATAGTTTCACCAGAATGATACTAATAACAATAACGCTGCAACATATTGCATAGTCAAAATACAAATCTAAACTATATAATAATAACTATGACAAAATGTAATGCTCTCATGCACAGTACCATATGAAAATCATATCTCTCATCACTTTTTTATAAAATTTTGGATTCGCTATAGCTTTTTTGTAAAGTATATAAGTACAAAATAGAACCTCGATAATTCGAGCTAATTGGGGCTGACTGTACTTCGGAACTATAAAAAACTCGGAATACGCGTAGAAATGAACAAAAAAAAAGAAAATATATTTTTTAATGTTTTAATTAATCGAAATATTAGAACATTTAATAGTTGAAAATGTTTCGATTTTATCTCTATTACGGCACCATTCCCCTACAGTTACTTCACCGACACCGTACTCAGCTGCAAATTTTTTCCAGGTTTCACCATTGTCTAGTCTTTTCAAGACCTCTAATTTAATTTTAATTGGCACAAACTTTCTTTTACCTTTTCCGCTCATCGTTACAAAAACACAATAAAAAAAATCAATAATTTTAACAGAAACATTAAAGAATGCACTCACTAATCGACAATGTTACACAACACCGATAAGCGAAGCGCGCATACTTCCGTGGGAACTGACAGATTACTATTGAAATTGATCTATTTTTAGAATAACAAGAAGGGTAGATAGCCTAGTGTGGGATATGAGTGAGCTGACATGAGATTTAAGTGGCGTCGGCGAGACTCAATGTTGACTCATTACCTACCTGCGAGTGGTGGTGTGTCGCAAAGTCCGCCAAGTGAACACAAGCCATCCACTTCAATCCCTTGTCACTTTCAATAGACTAGTTTGCATTTTAAACCTACAATGGGGCGGCGTTAACAAAGTAATTTTGAAGGTGCACTACAATCGATGTTTTAAAAGCTTTAAAATAGTCCAAAATGCTATTTTTTATTTTGCAAACACAGCTCGAAATACCCGGACCCTCGAACTACTGCGACTCGAATTATCAAGGTTCTACTGTACCTCTAAAATTGTAGGTTTTTCAAAATTTTAACTGGAGTACTTTTGTAAATAGACGGGGTTGATTTTTGGTAACATTTTTGGAAGTATCTTAATTTTTTTGCACTCTATTTATTTAACACTTGGCTCCTCCACCAGATCCAATTAAAATATGACCGTTTTAAGAAGTATTTTTGTAAATTCGCCAAAACATTACTATAAACAGTAAACATAACTTATTAAATATCATTTTGTTCGGAATAAACCAGAGAATAAAGAAAATTTTTTTGAGAGATTAAAATAAAAAATGTTCATTGAGTTTTTTATTTATTCAAAATTTTTACTATGAAAATCAATTAATTTTTTTTTCTAATGAAATTAAAAATAAGCGTCATTATAGAGTTTAGAGCTTTGAAAATACTTTTTACACTAAATGTGACGATTATAAATCATTTAAAAAATAGTCTTGAGTAGGCCTATTTTGAATATATTAGGTCAAACAAGTAAAAAAAAGAAGTTTTTTTATTAAGTTTAAAGTAGTAGGTAATAAAAGTGATTAGAGCTTTGAAAATACTTTTTTCAGTAAATATGTCAGTTATATTTATATTTATTCAAAAATTAATTTTAACAATAAAATTTTTGTGAAATAATGGTACATAACCAAGGTAACAAATAGTTCACAAAGTTGCCATTTCTCAACACAAAATAAAACAATAAAACAACAAGATGGAAAGGTGTGACACTTTTTCAAGACTTCGGCTCATGTTTTTTTTTAAATAACAATCAAAATTGGGTTTCCCGTACCCAAGAACATATTTTAAAACAATGTCATACACTGTATTTTTTAAATTTTGAACCAAAATCTTTATCCCGGCGCTATGACTCTTAAACAGTAAAAATCTGTTTTCCCGTATCCAAAAACATATAAAACGATATCCCACACTGTATTTTAAAAATGTTGACCCCAAAAACGTGATCCCGACTCACAACGACTCTTTAACTGTCAAAATCGGTTTTCCCTTACCCTAAAACATATAAAACAATACCCCACACTGTATATTCAAAATTTTACCTGAATACGTAAAACCGACGTGCTGTGACTCTTTAACTATCAAAATTGGTTTTCCTTCGAAAAACATATAAAACGATATCTCACAATGTATTTAAAAAAATATCGACCCCACAAATGTGACCCCGATCCGCTATGACTCTTTAACTGTCAAATTGATTTCCCCGTACCCAAAAACATATAAAACGATATCCCACACTATATTTTCAAAATTTTGACCCAAAAACGTGACCCCGACGCGCTACAATTCATACTAGAAAGCTCAAGAGCTTTTCAACTCTCCGCAATAAAATTATGAAGATTTTGGCACCACCAGAAGTTTTCTACAACGTCTGTGAGTGCATATATCGTGTTCACAGACAGAAAGACGCACAAAACATTTTGCAAGATATCAATACTTTGGCATTTTAATCTGAGCCAAAGTAAAAACTAGATTACTACATTATTTACATAAACAAAATTTTTACAAAACTGCAAAATAATAAGTATAAGAAAAAAACACCACTTGAAAAAACGTTTAAAAAAGTTACAAGACACAAGACAACAGACGATGCTAGTTGCATTTCTCGATCATGACTGGCAAACAGCTGCTCAACTTCAGAGAGATATAAAATATATTCCATAGCCAATATAATCTGTTATAATCTGTCATTGGCTTCTAAACTGTTTTAATAACATTGAAGTCTCAATAGACCGAAAACCACAGATTCTACACTAGTTTAGATCATAGAAATCATATTAAAACTTGTGTCGTAATAAGTCCGACAGTGGATCGAAACGGAAAATTAGCGATGTTGGACTGAGTTCGCAAAAGGTTAAAAACTACTAGAGGTGTGCAAGATCTCGAAACTCTCGACTAGGAACAAGAAATAACTCAATATCGTCTCGATCTCGTTGTCAAGAATAAAATTCATTTCTCGCTTATACTTTTCTCGATTCTGCCATAAATTTCTCGTTACATTTTAAAAATCTCGAGTTTTATTTTAGGTCTTTTTATAAAACTTAAAATGTTACATTAGAATGAAAAGAAGATAAACAAACATCAACACAAGGAAGTGATTAGGATATCTCAATATCTTATTTAAATTACTTGATACTGACGAGACATAACTTAGCATAGTAGAGATTGAGTTTTATATAACCTTGGTTTTTAGTAAAATAAATAATGGCAGTTAATTACTTAACTAAAAATAAATATAATTATATAAAAATTAATATTTTTCATATCTAGTGTAAAGCATATTAACATATTAATCAATAGTCTAAACTGTTAAAGTACATATTATCTATGAGATACATTATATTTGTAATAGCTTTCATAAAATTAGTAATAATAGCAAATCAAAAGAAAGTTAACTTATTAATAATTAACTTATCCCATATATACATTATATTCCTTTCAATGATGTAAAAAGCTATATGATACTTCTCACTCTCAACTTGAGATTAAAATTTTGGTTCATTCTCGTTATTTCTCGATCTCGATAAATTGTATTTAATAAATTCTCATTTCTCGCTCGTTCCTAAACCTCAGCTCTCGTCTTTTTCTCGATAATTTTTATTAAACAACATCTCGTTCTCGTCTCGAATTCAAAAAGTCAATCTCGCACACCCCTAAAAACTACACATCAAAAAGGTAGTATTTATAAATAAAGCTCTTTCAAACAATACACCAGATGATGACACACAAAACTTTAGACTCCAAAATTATTTTTGAGTTTGATTATTGGCAGGCTTTTATTGTGTTAAGTTTCATTGCAATAACTTTATCCATTTCGGAAAAAATCGTCAATCCTATAAGGGTTAATTTTTTCTTTTAAGGTGTGGAACTCTTGAAATTATTATATTTTCATTTGTAGGATTAACAAATTATTCTAGGTACAATATTTTGTGATTACTAACTATCATTATCTTACATTTTTTAGTAGGCCTAAGTGGTTTCATTGTCTTTAATACCATATCTGTACTCGATGATTTTAAAGATCTGTTTCCAAGAGATCCTATTAAATGTGTCGATTAATCTTAATCTTAGATGTATTAAGAAAGTTTAGAAGATAATACTAGTTATCTCGAGTAGTTGTATAGAATTTTGACTTATATTAGTTTGATTTTAATTTAAAAAGCAATTGATAAAATCTTTAAGTCTTGGTTTGAGAATGTGAGAATCGAATAGGCAAACCAAAACCTTATTGGTTTTTTTCAATTAGTTTCTCCGTTTAAAGTTTACATTTTTTTTTTTAAATACAGTAGAGCGTCGATAATCTGAACGTCAATAATCCGAAACTTAAAAAATCCAAACGTTTTCTGAGGCAGCCCCTGTAAAATTTTCGTTTTCGCAAATTCCAATTATTGCGTCGTTAAAAATTTCACAAAAATCTTTATCGCAGTTTGACATTATTATTTCTTTTTAAACACTTCTTAATACCTGCTCTCACACGCCCTCACAGCAGACTGGCTGTCAGTATTTTCACTGTCACGCTAATAAGCTGCTTTAGTGCTAGCAGTAAATATACAGAAAGTTCATTCATTTCTCTGTGTAATCATTATAACAGTGTGTACTTTGCAGTTTTTTTTTCGTTTGTGTTAACTATAATTTACAAGTTTTAATTATTTACTGTACTGTAATTGAGAGTTACAAGTGTAATCATGTTGGCCCTACTGTACGTGCAGGTTCTTCTAAATCATAATATGTAGTCTTACATACTGTATTGTAATTACATTACTGCTGCTACTGTTTAACCATTTTAATCGATTAAACGGCATATCTTTTAGCCTAAATGGCATTTTCTTGGTTGTTTTAAAAAATCCGAACAAATTGATAATCCGAACCCACTTGGTCCTAATTAGTTCGGATTTTCAACGCTCTACTGTATTGCATTTATTTCACTACTTTTAAAAATTCCAACACTAAATTCTACCTGGAGTCAAATTTTTAGTAACAATTTAAAAAATGTGTTCACACTGATAATATTTGCAACAGAACCTGAAGCAAAGAATGTTTCCCTTTTTATTTGTTAGAGTACCATTCTAAAATATCTTTGCTAGCCAGGACATGGTATAAAATCTAAAACTTGTTAATATTTTAGTAGGTCTGCAAGTTCAAGTATTAATGAGATATTTTTTTCTATCCCATTCTGCTCCTTGCAATGGTTTTTAGTTCAGGTACTATCACTATAAATCTCTATATATAAAATGCAATGTCCTGACTGACGATCATCTCAGAGCCGATTCTATTAAAGCTAGAGACTTGAAATTTGGAAGGTACATCCATCCAATAATGTAGAGGCGCACTAAGAAAGGATTTTGCAAAATTTGGAATTTAAAGGGTAGAAAATATGAAAATTCATCACTCCCATAAGCAGCCCTATAACAGATGAAACAGCTGATTCGTATCAACTGCTTAGCAACACAACTCTAGGTGTGGCCTGTTTATATTAAACCAAAATAAGGTTTTTTAATACATTTACATTCATTACCATAGCAATCAAATTAGCACATTAGAATTAGTTAATTATTTTTCACAACCAAAAAACTTATTTAGGTTGGTTTAACAAAATAAAGACAAACACAAAGGAAAAATCAATGAACTGTAATATAATTCAAACATCTATTATAATTCAATATAATTATTGTTGCACATTTTTAATAAAACTGCTGATTCGGATCTAAAGTTTAATACTATTTTAGATTAGGCCTTCAACTCCTATAAAAACGAGTATATGTACGTATGTGAGTAACATATAATATAACAGCTGAATTCACCCATCATCTGTAAACCCAGTGTAAATTATAGTTTGGGTTTATGTTTACAACTTCAATCGTTATAATTTCTTGTGAAGTTGATTTTTTTTAATAACGAGTTATAGAACTAATGAATACTATAATATCCGTTATAATATTTGCTTTGAGGTTATAAACTATATATAAATACAACCTTTTATCATCAATATATTTGTTTATACAAATTTAAAGAAGAAATAGGCTTACCTATTCGTTTAACAGCTGATTTCACCCATCATCTGTAATACTTAAACAAACCCAGTGTAGATTATAGTTTGGGGTTATGTTTAGGTAGGCCTAAACTAGATAAGTAGGCCTTAATGTGGTTTGTAAATAGTTTGTTTTTTAAATTGTGTATTTCTAATGTATATCTAATTAATCAGCCTGTGATTTTCACAGGGGTTTACTAGTGATATATAATAATTCAAACATCTAATATAATTCAACATATTATATTTATTATTGTTACACATTATAAATAAAACAGCTGATTTGGACCAAAGGTTTATAATAAACCGATATATAATACAAATATTGTCTATATATCAAAAATGAAAATGCTGTTTGTAAGCGCATCCCTTGAAAACGGCTATTTTTTATCTTAAAATGTTCGTAATAGTCCAAATTAGGTTTTTATGAAAAGAAAAATTTGAAAATTCCTGGAAAATGTTCAAATTTGGGAAAACTGAACATCCTTTTTTTATGGGATTTTTGTGTGAACTAAAAACATACAACAACAGCTGTTCGGATAAAAAGCAACTGTTCGGATGAATGTAAGCTGTTTGTTTACATTCATTACCATAGCAACTTTAATTAGCAAATTCATAATCAGTTTATTATTTTTCAAAATCAACCGTCTTTTTTTTACTTTAGATTGATAAACTAAAAACAAACACAAACAAAAATCAATTAAAAATGCTTACAAATGTATTAAAATTCAATTCAAACAGCGGTTGTTGCAGATCTATATACTTAGAGATATGCTGTTCAAAATATTGTTTATATAAAATATATCTTATCTATGAATTGTTTAATACTTTTCAAATCATATTTTCGCTTTCAAAAATAATAATACTAAACAATTTATTTAACACCATGCATAACCATAAACAAACATGAGTTTAAACAGAATTATATTGAAAACCAAACAAACAAAACTGAATGAAACTAAAAGCCATTAAAATATAAAATTTTTATCTCTATTTTGATATATAATTGTATATTTAAATACCAAACAGTATCTTATACTAATTAGGCCTATACATTTAAAATTATAAACTCTATTTCAACTACTTTGTTACATCCTGAAATAGAATTAACACGGATGTTACAAAGTGATTCAACCTACCAATGAACATTACATTAGCTTAAACATAACTAGGTATATTGAAAACTAAACAGACAATCTGAATGAAACTAAATATAATGTTTTAATCTTTATTTTGATATGTACCTAGTTGTATATTTAAATACTAAACAGTATATTTTATACTAATCTATATCTCTACATAAAAATCCATTGTAACGGTGTTTGTCCGCGATGAACTCCGAAACTGCTCAACCGATATTAATGAATTTTTTTCAAAATGTGTGATTTATTCCAACTTAAAATATAGTATAGTTCTTATCCCAATCTAAAAAGTTGAAATGGGGTTGCTATCCTTATAACATATACACAAATTAAACTAACTTCATACAAGCAATAAACCTAAAATTATGTAATATTATTTTTAACAGATTACAAAACTATTTGCAACTTGATTACTTAAGTCAAAAAGATGAAGTGGGATAACTACCCTTAAAATTAAATCAAGCAATAGCAAAGCATTGCGGGTCCACTAGTACATTATATATTTTTTAAATGTTACAGGGTAAAAAATAATTACTATTTTGATTTATATTTTAATGTATTCGTATTTAATTTGACAATTAATAAGCAACATAAACCGAAACTTTTTTGACTTGTTTGTTTGTTTCAGTTGGTATGGTGAAACAACCAACATCAGAGTCAAGTGAGTTTACGATGAGTAGTGAAGATTTCCCTGCGTTACCTGGTACAGCGAGTACGGAAGGACCATCACCTGGAAGTAGTGTAGTAAGTTCGAGTGAAAAGTCAGTCTCTCAAACGGGTTCCAGTGAAGTTTCCACACAACAGCAAGACCTA
Organism: Philaenus spumarius; assembly: GCA_018207615.1. Lineage (NCBI taxonomy): Eukaryota > Metazoa > Arthropoda > Insecta > Hemiptera > Aphrophoridae > Philaenus > Philaenus spumarius. Next base: position 446,691 of record JAGFPH010000325.1, on the reverse strand, counting down.
GTCAATAATAGGCTAGCGATAACCAACGACAAAACGCAGGCGTTAAAAAGAGGGATTCAGACCTCACCCGATGGTATGATGTTTATAATTATAAAATGTTGTTACTCTATGTCTTATCCAAATGAATTTACTATTATCTTCTGCTGTTCCTTAGAGACCTACTAGTCTGAAACTAATCTGCATTTCTCCATTAATTATTTTAACTCAAAGTTTGATGTTTACGATGAATTCCCTTTGAATGGAGAAGTATCAAACAAAACATAGTCAGTTGCATCTAGCAAAAAAATATATTTATCAATTGAAATTTGGAACTATATTATAAAAAACCTTTGAATTATTGACATATTCTACAATAAAGGCTTTTAAATCTTTTAATTTATTTAGAATTGTTAATCTGGACTAATTGGGAGTATCAGTTACCCTGACTAATTTAGAAACACCTTGAAATAAAGACTAAGGTACATTTCAATTTTGTTTATACAATCAGAACATGTTTAATTTGTATGTACAGTAGCTATAAGCTGTTCCGGAATAAAATACTCTGTGCATCATCCAAATATCAAAGTAATCGGAATTTCCTAATAATTTTAAATTCTACTCCTTGAAGCGTGCTGGGCCCTAACCCAGAGGTCCGTAGATCGTAACCACGCTCTACTAACTGAAACGTGAGCAGGTCCGGTTATTAAGTTAGGGATATATAAAAGGAAGACTATTTTACACCATGTGTGGTACTTAGAACAACCACAAATGGCTAATCATCTTTGACAAACACTAATTTACATAATAACTTATTATAAACCATACACTAGACACAGGTAGAGTTACCAGGCGATAACAGCCTGACAACGCTATACACCTATAACCCTCTTTGACTTACGTTACAGGACTTGTAACTGTCACATCAGCCCCCGCATCCTGTAGCCACCCACAGTAGTTCTTAGCCAGGCCATAATTAAAGTATTAATTATTATCGCAAACATTTAGGCCATAAGTGTTGATCAGTCCCAACAAAATTCGTTCTATGCTGTTAAAAACCAAATATGAAGTGCGCACGGATATCCTATCTAGTGCTGCCGTTGCCTACCAGATAATCGTCGCATTCTACATAGATAAACCGTGACACGCTCTGAGACTGATACCCAATCCTAACCTTGATCCTGAACGCGTCGCACAACAGAGACTCATACCAACTTCAAGCAATACGATTTTCTATCCGAACTGAGTAATCCAAGTGATGTTGAAGTAGGTTGATAATTTGTCACAAATCCGATAAAAATTGTTATTCTTTTATATGGAATTGACTTAATCCATTTTCAACCATAGAATTTAAACCATTTGACTATATTTATCTCTTTTAGATTTCTAAACAGCACAGAAAATCATATTTTGTATATTCCGTAGAAATGAACTCTCAGTATGATAATATGGTGAGATGGTTCTGATTTATATTGGTTATTAGTGAATTTCCATAGAAAAAATGAGCTATTGCAGTGACCCTCATGGTGAGACCTAAGGTCCGGGAGTAGTAAATGAGCGCCGACCATGGTTCCGAACATGTTAAAATTAAAAATTTTATATGTATACGTGTTCGCACTCTAACGGCCACATTTTAAATCCGATTTGGTCCAAATTTGATACACATGTTGGTTGTCTAAGTCGCTTGGACGAATTGTTAGCCAAAAAAATACAACAGCCAAAAGTACGTTTTTCGTCCGGAAGTAAATATTTTTTGAGATTTTCCTTACTAGAATGAAACTTTGTTAGAGTTTTCTTTAAAAAAATTAATGAAGGATATTATTCTGCTTATTTTGTTTTTTTACACAACCTTATAGCTCGCTTGGTTCCCCCAAAATCGATCAAAATGTAAATTATCATAAAAGTACCCTGTTCAAATCCATGTGAGCGATTTTACCATGGTGCGTCCGAGGCCGAGTTTGTATGCTGCTAGCGAAGCGAAGCAGTCCTTAACCCAAGGCGTCAAGGTGCAAACTCGCTAGCGAGTGGAACGAAACAGGGTGTGAGTCGAAGTTTGAGGCTTAGGAGCAAACAAATTCTACACATAGGCAGCTATTCAGCGCCTTTGTGAGTAGACAGATTTCCCAGGTAGTTGGTTGAAACCCTAAAACATATAAAGTTAACTTGGGAAATTCACTAAACTAACGTCAGCGGTTCAGCTGTGTGATGGAATTATTCTTAATATACAGCTACTCAATTCCAAGAGTTATTAATTTTGTTTTAATATTTACATCACTGGTTTACAGTATGTACATATAATAAATATCTTTAGGACAAAATTGAAGTACTTTCCATAATGCTCTAAATATTTTGGGCAGATCAGTTTTTATGTTCAGTAGAATATGATCAACAAGAAAACAACTTATGATTATTTTTTTGTTAAAATTAAACTCGCCTAATCAAATTGTTTTTTTAACTATATTGCACAGCAACATTACGTAAAAATATGATAATAATTTCTAAATTGTTTGATTATTTGTTAATAAAAGTTTATTACAAATAACATATCTCTTCTCTTGCTGAAATTAGTACACTAAAACCTCGTTTATCCGGTAATCGTTTAACTCCGGTTTATCCTCAGAAAAAAAAATGTTTTTTGCGACATACAACGCGAGTCGTGGCAGATCCCGTGCAGGGTGTCAGCTTTGCGGCACTGAGTTTGGGCAAACCTGACTGCAGTACTCACGTCGTCACTGTGAGTCAGACGCGCCCTTCAATCAGCGCCACTTGTTTGTTTACTTCTGTTATATTGTCGTAAGATCAGTGTTGTGTTGAGTAAGAGTAAACAATATTGTTGCTGAGTGCAGTAGGCTACTTTTTAAATCACAATGCATTATTAATAATAATTGTGCAGTGAGTGTCTTAATTGTGTTCAGAATTAAAATGTCAGACAGTGAAGCAGAAGAACATTACCGATTTCTTTAAAACCAGTTTCAGTTTTCTTTGTTTTATTTCTTGCAATAATTGAACTAATTTTTCTGCAGTAGTAATTATTATATATTACAATAAGTAATTCATAAATCAAGTGTTTTTATATAAAACCCTATGATATTTGGTTTATCCGTAACGATACTGGTCCCATCAAAACCGGATAAACAAGGTTTTAGTGTATAATATTGTATATTGTCTGGATTGTACTAAATCCATATTACAAAGTTCCGATATAATTTGTGAAAAGGATACCGTGTATACTGAATTTGAATTGTAACATTTTAGTTGTTATATTTAGGCCTACTTATTTATGTTTTAGGTAAAGTAACGAACATCCCCGCGAGTATGGTCAAAGATCAATTTGGCATGGTAGGATTATTAACATTCATCAGAGCAGCAGAAACGGATCCTAATCTAGTTTCCTTAGCGCTTGGGCAAGACCTAACGGCTTTAGGACTAAACCTTAATTCTCCAGACAACCTTTATCCAACGTTCGGTGGACCGTGGGCGGAGATGCCTTGTAGGCCGCAGGATATTGATTATCACGTCCCTCCAGAATATCTTATCAATAGTGGTATCAGGTGAGTTGATTTGAACCTCTTACAACCACCTCCTACAACCTCCTACTATCACCTCCTGTACAACCTAATCTTAGTTTCTTTCCGCATAATAATACAGGCTACTTTCATTTCAGGTAGTTAAACGATATATTTAAAATCTTTAAATAATATTACTGATCAGAAATCATGTAATTTTCATAGAAACTTTGAAATGCTTGTTTCTTTTTTATACAAATTACTGAAAGTTAGCCTTGTCTTAGACCTTCTTTTAAGCTTTTTCCAAGTATAAATTGTTTATGGAGATGCCTCAAATATAGCATTTCTTAGATTAACTTGGTTAAAACTTTAAAACTTGCTCAAATATCAATGTACAAAAGCCAAATAAACCTTAAATACAAGTTCTATCTTTTGTATATTATAACTAAACAGAATTCGTCAATACAACATATATTAGTGTGTGGAGTTTATCCTATTACTTTATAATAATTTTATATACGATGAGTGATAATAATTTTATTAGGGAGTGACACATGCAAATTGGCAAAATGAAACGGAATCTTTCTTATGACACAGTCATTTGGTGCTAAAAAAGGGTGTTACTGGGACAGTTTTACGGGAGTTTTGATAAATTAATGATTTTATAGATTTCGACGTGCTCTTTTCGAATTTTCACTTTGCCACCTGGTATCTTTGCCATATTGCCACTCAAAACGCCATATTGGAAAAATGTTCCCAAAAGCAGTTTTTTGACAATGTCTCTATTCCAACTCATTTTAAGATGAAAACAGTTGTGTAATAAATTAAACTAGACAAAATTTTCTATAATGTATGTAGCTACATTTGTTTTGTAAAATGAGCGGCGCCAAGTCTACTCCAACACACGTTTTGGCCAAAAAAACTTATTTCAACACCACCATAGAAGTAGAGTATGTGCACGCTTTTTTTGTATAACCAGTAGGCTTAATCCACATGTAATGCTCTATTTCAAAATTTAGTGCATTCTCCTTCGCTTCGCTATTCTTGATGGACCAGGTTTTGCGAGTTTATTGACTTCAGTACCGAGCAAAACGTCACAGATAGATATTTCTTCCACGTCATCCGCGATGGGATTTTCAGTGTTAAAATAACACAATTATCATTGTTCTGCTGTTGCCTGTTACCGCGGTAATAAGTGACAACAGAATCTATTACTTTCGTCATTTAGTACGAATACGAAATAGCTGTGTTTTCTTTACTAACACAGTAGTTATTAATCTGCGAAGTGTAACAAAATGAAAAATATAGAGTGAAAAAGTAATACAAAAATAATATCGAAAAGTATAACAAAGAATAACATCGTGATATGAAAGCCGGTAACATTTACGTTCTCGTTACCAAAAGTGCCGAAAAGTAGCGGTGATTTATCATCGCCTATGTATTTGTCGATAGTAGGTCTTGTTGCCTTTCGTGTTTTTGTCACCATGACCAACAGACTTACCATTATTAAAATATTAATTATTCCACTTTTATGAACGTAAGACTTTTTATCGGTATATTATTTTTTGCACGATAGACTAAATAGTATACTAATATTGAATCTTATTCTCTCTATTAACGTCGACTGAAACCAGAGTCAGCATTTTTTAATATTTTGTTTACTCGAGATTTAGTTTTCTTTTGACGTGATTAAATCAAGGCCTATTTAACTTTGGTTATTATTTCGTACGTGTTACATGTTTGTGTTTCCCAAGTAAACATTGTCTTTCTTGAGTTTTACCCACTGGCCACTTTACAATCTAAACGAATCAGGCGCCGAATATAACCTGTTACTGTACAAACAAAGACGAAACGGTAAACTCGCCGGTATTATTGTTTGACGATTTAAAGTTTTACTTCAGCTCGCATTAATATGCCAAAGTATTGAAATCATGCGATTATTTTTTGTGTCTGTCTGTCTGTTAACACGGTATATGCAATTACAGACGTCGTAGAAAACTTCTGGTGGTGCCAAAATCTTCGTAATTTTACTGCGCAGAGTTAAAAAGCTTGTGTACTTTCTAGCGTGTACGGGAAGCCCGATTTTGAATCGTAGCTCGTCGGGGTTACGCTTTGGAGTCAATATTTTGAAAATACAGTATGGGGTATTGTTTTATATGTTTTTTTGTAAGAAAACCCCGATTTTGACAGTTAATGAGTTGTAGCACGTCGAGGTTACGTTTTTGGAGTCAACACTTAAAATGCAGTGTGGGATATTGTTTTATATGTTTTTGGATGGGGGAAAACCAATTTTTACAGTTAAAGAGTCATAGCACGTCGGGAGAACGTTTTTGGGTCAACATTTTAAAAATACAGTGTGGGATATCGTTTTATATGTTTTTAGGTACGGTAAACCTGATGTTGACAGTTAATTTTTTTTTTAAACCACGATCCGAAGTCTCGAAAAAGTGTTTCATCTTGTTATGTTTGTAAACAATTGATTGACGTAATGTTATCTGCCTATACTGTATGTACTATATAGGCCTACTTGTTTACTCTAATGCTGTTAAAATTAAGTATTTATCGATTTAATCCCTGATTGTTACCTAGTACTACACCTAAGTAGGTAGTAAAAAAGCTCAGCTCAAAAAAAGCTTGAGTTTGTGAGCTTTAAAAAAAAGCTCTGCTCGAACTCAAAAATCTAGGCTTGCACAGGCCTACTACTGATTTTGTAAAGCATATATGTGTTAAATAGTGCATTACATGTTGTTTAGGCATACTACCACAAAAAAATGTAGTGGGGTTTAGTAGTTTTGATGAATTTTTTTTTTTTGCCAAACGCCTTTTGGAGTAGACTTTGCGGCGCTCATGCGCTAAAACTATTCATTTTACAATAAAAATGTTGCTTCAATAATTATAGGAAATTTTCTTTAGAGCGGAAAAGAGACAAGGTGGTAAGGTAAAAATTCGAAAAAAGCATGTCAAAATCTATAAAATCACCAATTTTCAAAACTCTCAAAAAAACTTTCCAGGTAAAACTACCAAATGACTGGGCTATTAATTTAATGTCAACTTCCTATCTATAGGCTATTAGCCTTAATACGAGTAGAATATCAAACTCGTGTGAAAAAGCAGTATAATCCTACCTCTTTTTAAACAACATGTTGATATTATATTATGTTATAAAAATAGTCAGAACCAAAATCGGGAATCTTTCTACTTAGCTGTGCTACCTAAAACATTTGTATTTATTGAATTTATATTTACCAGCAGACCTATCTTTTATTGTTTCCTAGACACTTGTATTATATTGTTTTTATAACAATTAAGTTTAAATTGAAGCTTAATATTGATATTACTCCAAATCATATGCCTAAAAAAATAATAATAAAAGTTTTTGTATTGCGTTATAATATACTGTACTTATATTAAAATGTAAATAAGCTGTATAAGTACTTTTAATGTGACATTTAAATGTTGTGAATGTATTTAACAAGTATTTGTTATTATTTGTGTGTTTAGAGATAAATTGGCGCAAATAAAACTTACGAGGTATAAAGATGATCTACTATTTTATATGTTTTACACTAATGCCGGCGATTTTCTTCAATTAGCAGCTGCAGCAGAATTGTGAGTAGACAAATTCAAGTACGTTTAAGTAAAATGTCAGTATAATAATGTTTCAACTCAAAAATGTCACATATTTTTAAATAAAATGTTTTTTGTAATAAGCAATGCAACTATTGTTGTGGTGATAATCTACATTGTTGTATAAATACATATAGGCCTACATAATTTTTGTCACCAAACTGTCAAAATAATACTACAATAATTGGAATAGGCCTCTTTTACAATTATGTGGTAATCAATTTTCTACTATATGGTAATCTTCACTCACTGCCCTACTCAACATTTCTCAATCACTTCCTTAGATGTCTTGAAGCCATTATTTTCCATTATCTATACATATCTTATCTTCTAAAGCGAGAGATAATTGTCTGTCTGCTAAATGGATCTGGAATCTCCGTCTAAGGATTTTTGATTTTTTGATTTTATATGGAGCTTTTGGCCACGAGAAATCGATTGGAAATGGTCACCAGTCTGGGAAAATTCGTTTTCTACGTCTTTTTATTAAATTAAAAAGTGAAATTTGTCCATTTTAAACAATACAAAGCACAGCTGATGCAAATGTTTTCAATGTCATTACAATAATCATCTGTTTTCTTTTAAACGAAGCACAGCTGATGCAAATGTTTTCAATGCCATTACAATAATCATCTGTTTTCTTTTAAACTGTATTTTATTAGAGGTAAGCCTAATAAAAATGTTGTATCTATTTATAGTTACCATGGCAACGAATACTTATGCTAAATAAACATACCCTTTATTTAGTTGTTTAATGTTATAGGCCTAACCTAAACGATGTTCACGGAAATTTGCAATAATAGTTATTGACGTGAGCGAACTAGGCCCTGCTTATAATCGAGCTTAAGCTCAGTCTCCTGGTACTTATAAATAAAATTAAAGTGTCTGTCTGGTTTCAAAATATAAGCTTTTTTCTAAGCTCATATGGTTATTCACACATTATTAAAACTGAAACACACATTTATAAATTTTTTGTCTGTCTGTTTGTCCAGGCTAATCTCCGGAATGGCTGAACCGATTTTAACAAAATTTGTACTAACATATAGAGGACTTTTCAGAGAATATTTTAGGCTAAATATTCTGAAAATATTTAAAACTCCTGTTAAAAAATTGAGAAAATGTAAATATTATAAACAAAATTAGGGATTTTTTGGACAAATGTTGGGGATATTGTGTGTCTAT
>JAGFPH010000325.1:419262-436162 GCA_018207615.1 Philaenus spumarius | reverse complement strand
CATAAGCCCAAGTACAATTTGTCAGCTATATCATTTGAAAGGCAATTAAATTTACTACAATCCTGTGCAAAGGTATTTCACGTAGTCCCCGGAATAGGGAACAAAATTCATGGGAAACTCCCACTATTTAATACTAGTTATTCTCGGTTAAGAGAATTCGGCTGTAGTAAAGCGGCATTGCTGCTTACGCCTTTTTTTTTTACATTATTTCAATGTTTTCGGTTAATCCGAAAATTTTATAAACCGAAGAGGGCTCGGACCCAATTAGTTTGGATTAACAGAACCCTACTGTACTACTAATTTTCTTATAACTGGTTTATTTGAAATACAGTGCTGGCTTTATTCAACAACAGTTAACGTTGCTGTGATTGTGTTTTTTTTTTTATAGATATACGAGAGAATGGAGATACCATATGGAGGAGAAAGTTTGGATTACGCAAGCACCTGGGCTCGGAGCAGTAGAGAAAACATCAACTTACGAAAGAGGGACGTATTACTTTTTTGATGCTCAGAATTGGAGAAAAGTACCTAAAGAATTCCATCTGGATTACAGTAAGCTAGAAAATCGTCCCAACGTACCCCAGGTTCATCTCAATACTGTATGACAATATGTGGTTCACAAAACAGTTCTCAGGTTTTTGTTTTATTTTTTATTTTTTTGAAGTTTTTCTGAATAAAAAATTGAGAAAATCCATTCCTGTAAAAAAAAGTGAAGTTTGCATAGTTTTTTAATAAAGATTTTTGCAAAAGATTCTTTTTTTAAAAACGTGAACCATAAACTCCGAAAAAGACTTTATAATATTCTCTCATAGGGTATGTTGTTAATTATTTTCTTTAAGTTAAAGAAATAGTGCGTTAATAAAATTAAAGTGCACATAAAATAATGAATAATGGTTTTATTTCAACCTATTTATCCTTATGTATGATAGTAATATTTTTTTATAAAATTTGAGCGTACAATGGGATTTCAATAACTCGAACTTTAATGGACGTATTGAGATTCAATTCAAGTCATTTGAGAAAAATAGCAAACATTGACAAGCCATTTCAGTGTCAGGTAAGAAAACAACTAGAAATATTTAACAGACAATATGCTGGATTTTACTATACAATACTTGATAAATCATCACACAAAATTACAGCATACACCATAAATTGCTTAATTGAATCGGTTATTTCGAAAAGGCCATTTATCCACTTTTTCAGGAAACAGTAAAAACTTTATAGTTTAAATTATTTTATTGACAAATATTCTGAATATTTATATGAAATGAAAATGTTTGAGATCTATATAAAACCATCAATAAAATTTGTTTAATATTTGTACTGGTAATAAAATAAGTTGTGTGGAAAAATGGCTTTTTCTAACTATAGGGAAAAAATCAACACAACTTGAAAATAACATAGTTTTAATAATTAAATCATATGCTGGTCTGTATACAGTAAAACCCCGGTTAACCAAACTAAAGGGGGGAAGCCGTTCGGCTTTGTCTCTAGCATTGAAGGATATTCTGAAAAACTTTCAAAAGTAAAGTGAAAATAGGGTACCACTGGTCATTTTGTTAGATGAGGAGTCTATTTTGAGAAATTAGCTGTGAGTTAATTAATACAAATTGGAAAAAAAATCTGAGATTTTTTAACATATCATATATGAGAGTGGGCTGAAAAGTAATGCACACTTGCTTGTAGAACACGGACAAAAAGAAATAGCAAGATCGGACAAAAAGTACATTAAAGCTCAAATCTTAAGCTTCAAAATCATATATTTATTTTTCAATATAGTCACCGTTAAGACTAATACATTTCTCCCAACGTGTAACAAGTTTTTTCATTCCGTCGCTGAAAAATTCTTCTGACTTCTCTCGAATCCAGGACTTGTTAGCTGTTTTCAACTCATTGGCCGAGGTGTATTGAGAGAGAGACCCTTGAGTAGAGGGAAAAAATTAAAATCACAAGGCGCAAGATCGGGGGGGGGGGGGGGAAAAGGGGGTGCTGAAGGGTTTAAATCTTTGCAGAGCCTCTTCAGTTCCGCGCGAGGTGTGTCGAAGAGCATTGTCATGTTGCAAGATTATTTTCACCAGGCTGCCGCTAACAAGACAACCTCCATGTCTGAGGTATTTTAGAGTGTCTATGTACCTAGAAGAATTCACCGTTACTCCTCGTTCCTGATAATCGGTCACATAAATTCGGTGAGCATCCCAAAACACAGTTAAAAAGTTTTTTGCAGTTGGTTGTGTTTTAAACTTTTTCACCTGAGGAGAAAACGGTGTCGATATTCAGCACTCTGCCTTTTCTCTTCCAGGTCGTAATGATGGACCCATGACTTGTCCTCTATCACAATATTCAAAATAAAGTCGTCTCCTTTGTCACAGTAGCACTGCAAAAGTTGTTCGCAGCATTCCAATCGACGCTGTTTGTTCTCATCTGTGAGACAGCGTGGTACCCATCGTGCACAGATTTTACGGATTGTTCAATAATGAAGCCGACACATTCCTTGGATATTCCAGTATGGTTTCCGATATGCTTTTGAGTGATTCGCCGACCATTTCGAATCAAATCTCGACGAGTTTTCGATGTTTTTAGTCTGTGGCATTGATCGGATGTCCGCTGTGTTTCATCAACAATTATGGCTTTTCCAGGCTCGCAACCATGAAATTTTATTACCCATGGATTTATTGTAGACCTATCAACAGCATCGCCAACAGCCTTTAAACGACGATGAATCTCAGTAGGAGTCGCTTTTTCAGCAGTTAAAAATTCGATAACATCACGCTGTTTAACTCGCGTTGACATAGCACTAGAACACCACCACGCCAACAACGCTCTCAATACTTTCACTGCTCAAAATACACTGGATGAACACAAGGCCTTCAAACTGCACATGTGTATAGAGAGTGAATGTTACTTTCATATGGCCCTGGCGCTCTTCTGAAAGTCATTCTACATGCATGTGTGCATTACTTTTCAGCCTACCTTCGTACATTTTATTTTACAAAAAGCAATTTTCTGCAAAATATCACAAAATGATGATGCTATCAGGCTGACAGACAAACAAAACGAAATTTTGTTATGACTTGTTAACCATCCGTGTCCCTTGTATACGTTGAACAATCTTTGGAAATTTTATTAAATGTAGCAAATTGTAAAACAATATTTTAATTGTGATTTAGCCCTGGTACATGTAATTCGATATGCCTCATAAACATGTAAGTAAAAAAACATTCATAACCACCTTATAGTTGGTCTAAAATACCTGTGTTTGGATTTAGGGCATCGAGTAAAACGATCACCAAAACATTTTGAAGTACACCTCTACTATTGTCCTAAAACGGGACTAAGAATTTAATACTATTAAACATTTGTGTGGCAGCAACTTATGTACTGGAATATTATAGACTTTAATATTACACAAATACAAGCAAAATATTCAGAATGTTATTTATATGTCTATAAAAATTGTTTCCTCCCAACAAAACTTATATTGTAAATAGTTTACCCTACAAATTATCCACATAACCCCAAAATTTTTTAAATAAAAAGAGTTTTTTGGGCTAGTTTTGCTGTCATTAAGTCTACAAATAAATTTAAATTAGTCTGTTCTATTTACTCTCCTTGACTTAAAAATTATTAAAACCTTTATTTTTTATCTTTGTCTTTTCTGCGCCACTTTTGTAAGTTCGTTTCATTTTGGAATCGATGTTTTGAACTTGAGCGTTGAAGTGGAGATAAACTCCAACCAATTAAGACACTAAACTTCGCTACCAGCTCAATCAGTGGTGCCAATTACAATTGAACCGCCTATGTAACAAAAATAAAATTGTCGGGGAATCACAAAAAACCTTATTAAATAGTTAATACTTGTTAAACAATTTTCATTTTTTGTTCGGTTGTACTTTTTTATGATGCTAACACATTGGTGTATTTATTTTCCCCAAAAACTTAAGGTAATTAAAAATATAAATAAAACTAACTGACGTACTTGGTCAGTTCTTGACTTGAGCTTGTTACTTTTGGTCACTTCTTCCTTTAAGTTAAGGCTTTTATTATTGTGGACATTGTTTACTTCAATCCAGTAATGTTTTTAGTAGGCTAAATTATCTGACTTGTTAGGCCTAGACTTATTTTTTGACGAAACAATTTTTTTTATAAAATTTGTATATATTTACCATTTTTTCAGTAAACAAAGCTAAAGCAAAAATTTTTGTAACAGGTAAAAAAACATCTAGGTACAGTAGAAAAAATTTAAGTTACACTTAAAAGTAAGTTTATTTTGCATTAATAAACTGAAACAAAACCCTTTTTAATTTGTAAAAACACTTAAGAGTTTACATCTTTGAACACTGTTGTAGGCCTTGTTGTCTACTGATTTTCATCTCCATCAGTGACTGCTGGTTCTGGAACTGGTTCAAGTACTTTTTCTTTGGTATTGTTGAAGTACTCAATTATTTCATTTGGTCTTAGATAACTATACAGTGTTTTAAGTCATTCAATTTATCACTCAATAGGAACTGAAAAGATGTAATTGTGCATCCTAGTTGAAGGCATATCCGGTTCTTTATTTAATGAAGGCTCTTATTTAATTCCTCATCTGAACTTTCACTTAAACTACTAATTTTAATAAAGAAAACCACAAAATGCTACCATATTCAATTAAAACAATAAACTCACAGAGGTTACAGACTGTTTAGAAAACAAACCACAGAATCAGTTGTTGGCTTCCAGCTGACAAACACATGGCTCCCAACCTGATGGGAAGAAATGACCATGTACGCTGTACTTGGGCAGTTATTGACTTGAGGCAGATTTTATTGTTATGTTAAACCGGTTTGATATTTTGAATTTGGGTTTCTTTTGCTTTAACAATATCCACCATCAATTAATTATAGAACAAAATAACAGTCTTAACTCAATTTCTTTTAAATGTCACTTAGGCTGTTCTTGACTTGAGCCATTCAATTAGACTAAACTGAAATTAACCCACTCGTGTTACACTATTGGTTGGGGGCCCTCTAACTGTTGAGTTTTGTTTTGACAGTAAACTGAAGTAAAGTAACTTCTTTCCAAACATAGGTAGTTGTTTTTCTCTCTATGTTTCTGGAGCCCATGGTAATCACCAGGTAGCTACCCGAGCCTGATTACCACCTGAAAGAAATAGGGCTGGTTACAGAAGACTCCTGTCTGTTCTACTCTGGTGGGAGTGAATCGGCAGGATATCTTTATGTGAGTGTGAAGCACTTGCTGTATGAAACATATGGGTTTTGGAAGATCTTTTATGGGTCCTAAGGAATTCTGCTATTCCAAGATTCTCCTTTGTTTCATACGAAGCTTAGACAGGATCTGGGATGAACAAAAATTACCTGTTTCAGGTTGCAGTGGATTGTTAGGTAGCTTCCAAACTAACTAAATAAGGTCGACTAGTTATCTAGTCTCTAGCTTGGAATTTTTTGCAAATTTTGTCTACAGTATTATTGTATAAAAGAATAACAGTGGATTATAGAATTTCAGTATAGAAACCTAATATTAATCTTTAAAGTGTTGTTTATTCTTCTGTGTGTAGAAAACTGTACAGTAAGAAATATTACTGTAGACAGTAAATTCCTTGAACTAATAAATAATTCACTAAAATCTCAACATTGATTTAAAAAATGTTAAGTAGATTACTATCTAAATTGTTGTCTAAATCTAATAATTAACATACACATAATATTAAATTGTTTTGTTCTTTATGAAAATGGTAGTATTATAGGCCTATATTATAGAGAATCATTTTTAGAAGTTATAAAAAGTTAAATACAATTTTAGCTACCAGGAAATTTTAAAGCCTATAAACTTCCCTCAAATATTAGCTAAGTTAATCGGTTTCCAAGGTGTTTTATTTTAAAAGTCGATTCTTTCAAAATTATTTTTTAATGATCTCAATTTATGGAAATTTGCCTCATAAAACTCTAGAAATAACCATTAAAAACATTTTCCTTTTTATAAAAAAATAAATGGTACCAGAAATTGGCACGTACGTTACTTTCTCACAAACATATTTAAATTATTAAACAGATTCACTGTGACTTCATAATTGAATTAAAATAGGAGATGGGATACATTAAAGTAGAGAGTAACTAAACATATTATTATTATTAGCTAGAGAGAAAACCATTCGATCGATTTCGAACAAAAATTTGCACCAAACATGTCAATTAGGCCATTGCTTGGGTGCATAAAAGAAATAAAGGCTAAATAATTTTGTTTTTAATGTTAGGCCTAGACCAGAGTGAAACATTGAGCTAAATTAAATTTTGTGAGCCTAACAACACGGGGAGGGTACAAAATCAGACGAACCAGTGCTATTTTCATACCCTCCCCGTGTTGTGTTCGTTCCGCTCACAAAATTTAATTTAGCTCAATGTTTCACTCTGGTCTAGGCCTAACATTAAAAACAATTATTTAGCCTTTATTTCTTTCATACACCCAAGCTGATAAGTTATAGCCTGTTGTATTTTTTATTGTACTCCTTGAATGAAATTCCTGCATGATAGAAATCATCAGAAGGCTTACAGCGGAGACCAGCTCCACAATAATCACAACTGTATTGAGCAAGCAGCCTCTGTACAATATACCCACTTACATAGGATGTTGACATCAAGACCATGTCACTTGTTGTCTGTCACTGCGCTACAAGTAGCAGGGTCATGATTTTCATCATTCATTGTAAGTGGGTTTTCTGGATTAATAACTGGACAATAAATCAAATCTTTGTCTGCAGTGATGTACTGAAATACCGAAAAATAAATACCAGTTTATAATTTGAATGTATCATATTCCGGACTATGGTAAAATTATTACTATAAATTGTTTCGAATTTTAACATACCAGTTGGTGGCAGCGACTTACAGATGCAATTAATTAATATACCAGTTAATAATTTGAATGTAGATAGCAGAATCTTCCGGACTATCGTAAAATTACGATAAATACTTTTGAATTTAAACATAACAGGTGGCAGCACCTTACGGCAAAGATTTGTTCACTGACAAGAACTACTCGGTAAATTTACTGCAGATTTATTATTCTGTTTTGGAGTGATTTTTAAGTGAGACGGGACAAAGTTATTGTTTCCTAAAAAAAAGTGTGCCGCCTCACTGAGGAATTATCGATAACTATTTTGCACATTTATTTATTATTCAGCAAATATCTGTTATTTTTGTAATTGAATGCACTGTCATATCAAAAATAGAATCTTAATGGCTTTATGTTCCGTGAGGTGCTGCACTCTTTATCCTTTTAGTTGAACTTAATATTAACTATTAACAGACATTGTCATTTTAGATTTAAAAATTAGTTTATTTTAAGGCGTGTTTTCTAAAATACCTAAATAACTTTTGTATTTACTTCTCGTTGCTGTGAAATCGTTCCATATAAACAAAATAATTAGGCTCAATTTACTACCATAGACCACTGACGGTAGACAAAAAAAAGGGCAAACATCGGATAAATTCGCATGTTTCTGATTTTTTGGTATGTTGTTAGGGTACCTACCAGTAGTGTAAAACCAAGTTTGCAGCTTCGAAAGACTTGTGCTAACTTCATGGGGCTCGAAAAACCTCGAACTTTTCTCACTGATTTCAGTTTTTGGCCCGAAACTCCTAAAAGGGTGCTTCCTACGGAAAAAGTCACTCTTTCCTTTTTTGAAGCTGTGAAAATTTCCTACAATTTGAGCCCAACCCCAATTCTTTAGGTAAAATAAATCCCAAAATACAGGACCTCAAAAATTGAAGTTTTTTTTCAAAAAGTGCAAAATTTCAGTTTTTGTCGTCTGTCGGGATAAATATTGTCTGTAATACTCATTCTACGAGAAAATTTATTAAATATGAAGTTGTAGAGAAAATATTTAGCTTTCGTTTAAGCCCAGAACGAAGCCTGTAGGCCAAACAGGTATCTCGTTATCTTAGAAAAACAAAAATGGGTTAAATCGGGGGAGGGAGAGATCGGAGCATGAGTGAATACAACATTTAATTGCCATGGTTATTCATAGTTATTACACATATTATTAGGAAAAAAAACGTATGTACGTAAACTAACGTAATAATAATAATTAACTAAAACAAACTAAAAAATGACGTTGGCCTTACCTATCTTTGACGCGTCATTGAATAACAATAATTAATAACTAACTAAAATAAAATAACGTTGGCCTTACCTATCTTTGGTGGGTAAGGTACTAAAACCTGCCTGGGTAAGGTACTTAACGCTTGCCTGAGCCAGGTTAAGGGTTCGGCAGATGTCCCTCTTCCCCTACTTCTTTGGGTCGCCCTTATCGTTATATTCTCAGTTCAGTTTTCTTGTTGGTCGTGTTCGGTACTGTACTCTTTACAAAAAATGTGAACGTATTATGAAACATTCGTATTTCTCGTCAAATTGTTCGAAGTGTGTTCGCCGAAATGTCGGCTCCGCCGAGAAACTGTTTCATATGTCGCGAAACACTCAGTGCAGGGACAGTGGTAGTTGTAAAAAAACGCGGTATCCAGACGCTTATTGAAGTGAGTGAGAAACGTGGGCTTGTCGAGAACAAAGTGTTTTTGAGTACTTTGAATGAAGTTACCGTACATGACGCATGTAGAAAGAGATACACCGTTAAAAGTAATATTGCAGCATCTGTCCGTCGTGGGGGGGATACAGTTCCTACAGCTTCGAGTTCACGGAGGGATCGAGGCTCCTCAGGCTCCAGACATCATTTAATCGGGGATATTGGCTTTCTCTGTGCTGAAAAAATCACTGAGGAGTTTTTCAAGGCCCAGCAGAAATTGTCCCTTTCACGGCGGAATGTTGTTCGCCAAGTAGAGACACTGAGTTTCAAGGATTCGATTTTAGAAATAGCTGCAAATGCGGGTGAATGGGGACAAAAGATTATACAGCGTCTTTCATGTATAAGTGATCTGGTTGTTGCGGAAGGCAGATACCACCTCAAGTGCTACGAGAAGTTGTATAACAACAAGCGGCGTTCAGGTGGAGATAAGAGAGGGCGTCCTGAAACAACTCACCTTGCTGAGGGTATGGAGCGCATCTACGAATATTTGACCGAAAATCGAGAGGAATGTCAGTTTTCAATGAGTGATCTCATCACAGATCACTTCACCGGTGATTAAAAGCCTGTTCGCAAAAGTGTTGAACTTAACCTGAAAAGGCGATATGGTGAAAAGATCATGTTTTCTAAGATTGGTCAAGGCCGCAGCACAATCCTAACTTTTGTTGACCAGCAAACAATTCTTTACAATAATTGGTACGAAGAAAGAAAGAAAAACCCTGCAGAAGAGCGACTGAGAGTGGTGAAGGCTGCAGCACAGATAGTCCTGCAAGACATTCGCTCTCAAATATTTGACACCACCCAGTATCCTACCACCGGAGGCTACTTGCTTCACAAAGTCGTGTGGCACCGCGATGACTCAATCAGTTCAATTGTAGCAAACTACATTAGCTACACATTTAACCACTAAGGAAGGAATGTGGCAGTTGTTTTCTATGGGTATCCAGAGGATATGGCTACACACAGCACCAAAGCTGCTGAAAGATTGCGTCGATATGTATCCTCTTCTTGTTGCGATATCATTTTCGAGGAGTCTACACTCATCAAAGTGCCTTAAGAGAAACTTCTCTCCAACGAAAAAACAAGCGACGCCTGATCGAGTTCCTCCGCAGCGGAATGGAAAACCAGGGGATTACCACCAAACAAGCAGCAGAGGATGCTTACTGCTTAATTGTGCAGACAGCCCTGGATAAGAGAACATCATACGAAATGGTCGTCATCATTGGAGAAGATGTTGATCCATTCTCTTAAATGGATTGGGCTCAAACATTGACAGCGTGTTCTTCCAGAAAAGTTGCATCGGTGAGGCTGGTTGTCAACAGTTCACATCTGCGAGTTTCAATCGAGGTGTCTTGCCATTCTGCCCTGGATTTGAAATGTTCCTCGACACATTTACCGGCTGTGACACCACCTCTGCCCTTTTCTGGCAAGGCAAAATAAAAATGATAGTTGTATTCCAGAAAAATAAACATCTTGTGGAAGAGGCCAAGAAATTCCTGCAGCCTGATGCCACCCACGAAGAAATAGAGTCAGCTGGGAGAAAGTGCCTGGTGGCCCTTTATGGAGGAAATTTCCGAAGATGACCTCCACCCCCTCAGATATGATTTATTCGTAAGAAGTGCTGCCAACGCAAAGGTCCATCTGGCTCGTTTGCCCCCAACGAAGCAGCTGTTCATCACAGCTTTCGCACGTACCACCAGGTGCAAAAGTGGTTGGGGGTAGATAGGGACCCATCCAACTGGGGCTGGAGTAGGAGCAAACACGGGCTTTTTCCCTTATCAAACACTGCAGACCCTGCCCCACAAACTCTCCTTAAATTCCTGTCTTGTAAATGCCGCAAGGGATGCGCGGGAAGTACGTGTTCGTGCCAACAAGCAGGGATGAAGTGCTCTGCTTTGTGCAAGTTTTGTCGAGGCAAGACTTGTATGAACGTCATCCCCGTTGAAATCGACGACACTGACGACGAGGAAGACCTAGACAGCCCCATAGGCCTACCTATCACCTTCTCATCCCAAGAATCAGCACTACACGAGGACGTACCTGGGCCTTCCAAAAGATTCCAGTTTTGATCAAAATGAAGTTCAACGACGCGTCAAAGATAGGTAAGCCAACGTCATTTATTTTAGTTTGTTTTAATTAGTTATTTATTATTATTATTATTACGTTAGTTTATTTATATATTGGATGAGTACGTACATACTTCTTTTTAACTAATAATATGTGTAATAACAATGAATAACCATGGCAATTAAATGTATTCACTCATGCTCCGATCTCTCCCTCCCCCGATTTAACCCATTTTTGTTTTTCTAAGATAACGAGATACCTGTTTGGCCTACAGGCTTTGTTCTGGGCTTAAACGAAAGCTAAATATTTTCTCTACAACTTCATATTTAATAAATTTTCTCGTAGAATGAGTATTACAGACACTATTTATCCCGACAGACGACAAAAACTGAAATTTTGCACTTTTTGAAAAAAAACTACAATTTTTGAGGTCCTGTATTTTGGAATTTATTGAACCTAAAGAATTGGGGTTGGGCTCAAATTGTAGGAAATTTTCACAGCTTCAAAAAAGGAAAGGGTGACTTTTCCGTAGGAAGCACCCTTTTAGGAGTTTCGGGCCAAAAACTGAAATCAGTGGGAAAATTTCGAGGTTTTTCGAGCCCCACGAAGTTAGCACAAGTCTTTCGAAGCTGCAAACTTGGTTTTACACTACTGGTAGGTACCCTAATAACATACCAAAAAATCACCAAGTCCATAACATATTACAAGTTTGTTTTGTTTTATGTTTTCATACTGTTTTGTTTTTATAGGTTTCCGTAAGGCTTACATTTCCTTTTTATAACCTAAATCTTTTTCTGAAAATTTTGTTTGATGTTATTTATAAAATTCCGTAGTGAGATATTTTCTATTGTATTTTGTGAATTAGATAAATGAATTATTATTGGTGCCAAGTATGCTTTCCGGGAAATAAACCAGAAAAAGTAGGCGTTTTTTGCAATTTATAAAATTTGAAGACAAAAGTATGATATTTATTTTCATTGGTTTTATTGCACGAAAAGAAGCAGGATGGCAAGTTGAATTATTATGTACCTACTGTAATTTTTCAAAAATATGCCCCCCCCCCCCCAGTAAAGCGAAAAATTAAGTGTATATTCTTCGTACGAATGCTTTTAAGTGTGATTTGCACATTGGTTGCAGGAGTACTTTTTAAAACAATTTTCGAGGAAGGCTCCTCCATACCCTTCGCTTTACGGGGGTAGTTGAACATGTTTGAAAGGTTTTAATAATGTATTTATTTATATGAAACTAAAAATCCATTCATATAATATAGTTTATTATTTATCTCAACATTTCAACCTTTATAAACCACATCTTATGACAAATGTGAAAATGATTGATGTAGTTTTTATTTTTAGAATGAGATCGTTTAAGTATATATGAGTAGAATAAACATTACCGTATTCCTAATTCTGGAAAATAACTCATGATGTGGTATACACTTTTACCCTTAAGAACAATATTATCTTCCAATACCTTTAAATGTTTTAATGGTGCATGTGTGTGTAAGAGAATATACTATTACATATTAAAAAAATATTAATGATATGAGCTATGTGTTCGTTGGTATTCATTCAATGCTCCAAATTTAATTTTAGTTATCAATATTGTTCACACCTAAAGCCAGAAGAATAGTTCATAGCTTGAATTGTGCTGCTATCTAGGAGTGATATAAAGTGCTACCACATTTGTTCGTGACAAAGAGCTTCTGCGCTCTAGCGGAATATTTTTGAAAACATTTTCGGAAATTTTATAAAACTTATTTTTTTGTGATTTGAACAAAGTTGATATAATACCTAATACAAATTATTCTTTCATTTTATTCAAATTTATAAAAACTAAAATAAAAGTTCTGCAATATTTATAATTGTTGCTTAACTACAAATTCCATCTCTTTGATTATTAGATCAGATTTTTTAAATAAAACAATGACGATGTTTGATTCATTATGATTACTGTAATTGCTACAACCACTTTTCTGTGTAACATAATCCCTTCTTTTAAATTTATAAAAAAATTGGCTAATAGGATATTACAGGCTAGGCATAAAAATGTGCATAATAACTTTAAAATTTAATTTATTGTAGTATAAATTTAATTGTTTCTATATAACTTTCTTTTAAAATATATAATTTAAAATGTAACGGTCAAATTTAACATAGTTTAGTAATAATGTAGCCTACGCATTAATAAATTAATTTTCAAAATTACGAAGTTAAGACCTTGACCCCCTCCATATTAAGATAACATATACTGTATATTATAACAACCACAAAATACTTCCTTCCCATTGGTCACAGAAGAAATACTGTAGTTGTCTAAATTAAATAAATTAAACGCTTTGCCATCGACTAGTGTACCCGGCAATGCTTAGCTATTGTTTGATTTTAGTTTTTTTTTTTTTTTTTTTTGGGTTTAAAGGCGATAAACCTGGGTGGTTATCATAAATATAGGCCTATATGCTTAGATTAAATTAACAAACACAATTTAGTGAGTGTATTGAAAAAATTATTTAGACTTGTGTATAAAATAAGATATTTATGATAAGGGCAGATCATTTTTTTAAGCGCATCTATCCCATTTCATCCCTTTGGACTTAAGGGTCTGCTGTAGTGGCGGCCATCTTGGATTTTATCCCATGAGAGCAATGTTAAATTTCAAACCATTTTTCGTAAAATTTTTATCATAAAATTGTTTGCAAGGTCTCATTTTAATCACAGTCACAATACGCATCCGTGTTGCAATTTAGTTTTTTTTAAATGCTTTTGATTTGTTATGTAATTGACATTTTGTAAGTACAAAGTTTGAATTTTTTTCCTAACACAATAAAAAATTAATAATGAAAATAATTTGCAAGCCGGATCCGAAATTTTATAAAGAATATTCAGTTTTTTTTCAACACTCAATTACAAAAGATAGACTTATAAAATGGTTTGAAATGAGGCAATGTCAAAGCGTTCAGCTGCAAGAAATTGCACTGTTTAGATAGGGAAAAGCTATAGCACAGACTATAGAATTACTCTTCTATAGTAATTCTATAGTCTGTGGCTATAGTGAGAAGCGCTTTCGTTTCCTGTTGCTTTCTCATTTACTGGAGCAGACCCTAAATAATCGAATTGCATACATAGACAGTTTTTAAATAGTCTATACCTACTGCTGGAGTAGTGTTGGTAATAATAACTAATAATAACTCTTAAAATATTGTAAATCTACTAGTCTTATCAAATTTGTATAGGGCTAGGTACTCTTAAGAATAATATTACACAATTTTAGCTTTATAGCTTGTAGGAAGTTAGTTCTATTTATATTTTATGTTCATGTGTAGGGGTAGCAACCCCATTTTAACCCCTTAGATTACAGTAATCAATAAAATTGTAGTCTCTAAACACTCCTGGCATTAATATGGATAAACTGTGAATTTGTTAGTGGAACCGGTCGAATAGTTTTTCAGTCTATAATAGAGGACAAAGAAACAAACATTGATCGCAAAAAAAATCGATGTTGAGATTTTTGTGAAAATATCCGTTTTGGGACCCCCTGAGTCCAAAAAAGTGGTTTTACAAAATGTCTGTCTGTATGTATACAAAGCTAGAGAGAAAACTATTCCATCGATTTCGAACAAATTTGCACCAAACATGTCAGTTAGGCCTGTATAGATGCACGAAAAAAGGTTTTAACATTCTTTGGAAAAACAACCACGTTTTTGGCCAAAATACCCCCAAAAAATCTGTTATTATTTTTTTATAAAAAAACTGCTCTAATGATTTTGATAAAATTTGGCTTATTTTTACCCTAGCCTACCATATGCAAAAAAAACGTATCTTTCTAAAAATTCTCTTGTAGCTAATAATAATAACTGATTTTTGGGGGTTTTTTTGGCCAAAAAGAGGGTTGTTTTTAAAACCTTTTTTCGTGCATCTATGCAGGCTTAATTGACATGTTTGGTGCTTATTTGTTCGAAAGCGAACGAATAATTTTAATAATAATAATATTTATTAGATACTCTCCTACTTTAATGTATCCACTCTCCTACTTTAATACAATTATGAAGTCACTGAGAATCTGTTTAATCATTTAAATATGTTTGTGAGAAGTATGTGCCAGTTTCTGGTACCGTTTATTTATATAGTCTACTAGCTGTTGTACCCGTGGCTTCGCACACGGTCCAAAGTTTCGCCGCATAGTAATTAATGTTTATTGTTTTAAGGGTTGTTATTACATTTTCACCCCGATCCGGCTTTGCACGGATAGACAAATAAAAATTAAATGTATATTAGCAACAAAAACATATCAATAAATATAGTAGGCCTACACTATATGTTTCTTATGGGTATTTTTAGTAACTTTGACACTCCAAACCACCCTAAAATTTAGAATTTTTTGGAAACCTTTCTTAGGGAGCACCTAGGGCTCTAGAGGAAGCTACATACCAAATTTAATTCCAATCCGTTTGGTATTTTTTTCTATTAACTTTGACCCCTCCAAAAACCCCCTAAAATTTCCAATTTCTGGAAAACCTTTCTTATCGAACACCTAGGGCCCTAGAAGAAGCTACATACCAAATTTTATTGCAACCCGTTCGGTAGTTTTTGGGAAATCGTGATGAGTGAGTGAGTCAGTCAGTGAGTGGTATTTGGTTTTATATATGTATATATATATATATATATATATATATATATAGATTTCTCACGTAATCATTTGTTGGTTTTGCTGTTATTTTTAACCAGGGTAGGTTGATCGTTTTCGATCAACATTTATTGTGGCTCTTTCGTGTTCGAGCATCGGATCAACATTTCAAAACCAACAAATAAGGGATCCAATTACAAAAAACTTATACAATTTCTTATACACCCAACTTAGCGTCGTAACTGAGACCATCAATAGTTGATCTGTTTTATACAAGTTATATACAAAATACCGTTATATTCAGATAGTTTTGTAAGTTTTAAACCGGCCAGTCTCGCTCGCTCGCTTTCCTAACTGCATCCTGCCATCGGCCCGGCCCGGCCTTGCCTACTTACCCTTCTACCTGCTACCTATTCATAGTTGAGGGAGGGTTGTTTGTTTACTGCATGTCATATTAAATGGTTCATTGGTTTAATATTTTACTTCTACACAATAGACGATATGCAAATTATAGTAAGTTCTTCATTTCTTTACCGATTTTCGTAAAACTCATTTTCCTATTGTTTTTTGGGATGCTGAACAAGAATCTGGCACTCAGTTTTACCCAATGTTAAAAATAAAAATAATTACTTGATTAATACGAGTTATATATATTTTTTGAAAAGAATAAATCCATTTACACAGTTTTCACGATATCTTCCGAACTTCGGAACTTATAAAAATTTAATCAGACATGAGCCAGACTTGTCGTTTTAAGAACTTAATACTTTAGTCATTTTATTTTTTTCAATTTAATTTTACTGTTTGAAGTCGGAAAACATTTCTGTAAAAGCAATTGACAGCATTTGATTCAGCTGTAAAAGCTATTCTTATAATGTTTTTGATAATACAGGGGTATTTTATCAACTAAATTGAAAATTTCTAAAACTTTCTAAATGTTTCAAATTGGGACAAATTGTTATTTGTGGTACCTATTTATAATTAGATTTCAATACAAGAAAAAAAAATTAAGTTTTGTAAGATTCCTTAAGGATAATTGGTATATATAGACTAACTAAGTCTTTAAAGTTTATCACTTTAATATTATTTTATTATTATTAGAGTTGTATTTTCGAGTTTCAATCAATTAATTTATCCTGTAAAATTGTCTACCAGTAAAATTGTTGTCCTGTAAAATTTAACAACAATCCATTTAGACTACCACAAGAAAAATATGGTACACTTTACTTTAAACATTTGTTTTTGTGCAAGAATATGTTTAAAAAAGAGGCAGTTGAAAATGTTCAATGTTAAATCTAGAATACTATACATTTTATAAATCCATCTTTTGTAATTGAGTGCTGAAAAAAAACTGAATATCTATATATATAAAAGCCAAAACCCACTGACTCACTCATCACGATTTCTCAAAAACTACCGAACGGATTGGAATGAAATTTGGTACGTAGCTTCCTCTAGGGCCATAGGTGCTCACTAAGAAAGGGTTTGAAAAAATTCGAAATTTTAGGGGGGTTTGGGGGGATCAAAGTTTTAAAAAACGATTTCTTCAAAACTACCGAATGGATTGGAATGAAATATGGTATGTAGCTTCCTCTATGGCCATAGCTGCTTACTAAGAAAGGGTTTGAAAAAATT